>OX457051.1:16252415-16264915 GCA_949752735.1 Lumbricus terrestris | reverse complement strand
TCGTGTCGGGAAGAAATTTTTCTTACTCAGGTTTCAGCCTTTTGGCTAATTCAATAATTCATTCATTCACTAGGCCTTTGTGCATTTTTGTGAAAGAGCTCTTCAAGGGGATTAGGTCTACTCAGAGGCGCTCCCATCCGCAGCGCGGTCAAATAGGCTGTCTTAGGACGAACGAGGAATGCCTGAGGAGAAGTTATAGAAAGGGAGTGGAACGTCAAGGGCAGGCCATTAAAATACGAAAAATCGAGCCAGCGTTTGGATGGTGTTTACACGCCGTAGCGCACCGAAGGCTTATTCAAGATGATTGTTGCTTTTTGTTTTACGAGTTTTGCGTTTATCAGAAGATTTCTCACACATTGTTATGTCAAATTTCATGTGCGGTCGATTTCGTGAATTGGAATATTTACAACCATCGGCTGAATAAGTTTACAGCCCTGATAGAGCGACGCATCGAATCTGGACTGAATGGCAATGTATTGTTAGGTTGAGAGACCTGGAAAAGTTACACATGACCTGGGGTCGCAAGCATGCATGCATGAGACAGAGGTAACTCAAGATATTTTCACTCACAGATCGGCTAAACAGGTGTGTCATATATACGCGTGAATCAGAGTGGGGTGCTGTGGCATCGCTCTGCTATTCGGCCAGCGCTGTTGGCATCTGACTTATTTTTATGATCTATAGGAACATGTTACACTTACACTGTAGGCTATATTTGCTTCTTGGACATTAAAACTATAGTCCAAAAACATCTAGGCCTATAAGATATCTCGTTACACTCGTCGTCCAAAATTCTTCAGAGCTGAAGAAAAACAAGCCTCTAATTTAAGTCATAAAGACATTAATAAGTCTTAAATTCAGACCTAAACAAACCCGCATTAAAGTATAATAGGTGCTAAGGGTTATGCAGCACACGGTGTAAACTACTGTAAAGGTTTCAAATTACCCCCGGTTTCAGTGTAGGCCTACCCCCTGCACACTAGATTTGCATCATTCATCGCCTTGATTGCGCTAAAAATAAAAAATGATCCCACTTCTTGTTTTGCTCTGAAGATTTTCATCCGTCGTCACACTTCATGGTTTGCTATAAATATTTTGATTCGAAAAAATAGCCTCGAAGCCGTTTCTTCATGTAACTTTAGGCCTAACGGTGATTAGTATTTTAGTTAGCCTACTGTGACAGATGAAAATATTATATAGCGCCACTATCAGAGGACCTAAAACAATTTGAATAATTTATCATGATTTAGGCCCTAAGTTTAATAGTAGTTTACAGTATTCATTAATTCATTCTGGGATGTAGCACCTCTTCAAGCCAGCTACTGCCGAATCCATAACGGTCGAAAAGAAAAGTTGTCCAACGATTGTGGACCTACATGTAGGAAGTATAAGCTTATACAGTTTGAGTGGCAGGCCTTTTCCCATTCACCGAGCCGACCCTCGCGAAAACGCGACTTAGCATGGTAGCGTTAAGGGCAAACGGAACGGAGAGTCACTCCCTCCCTCTTTGAGTGCAGGAAGCGATTACCCCGTGACCGGACGCAGGCCGACTACGGTCAAAAGATGCGTCGAAGCAAGAAGCATAGCTGGCGTAGAACTACCATTTTAGACAATCTTATGCTTATGTTATACTTATGAGGATCCTCTATGCTGCCCCATCCTGGTGGGGGCTCACCATTAGCAACGACAGAACTAAACTAGAACGAATGTTGAATTGGATGCGACGACCGGGATTCCTTTCCACGATGTTCCTGAACATTGAGAAAGTAGTTGCCGGAGCTGATGCTGGGCTGCTTCGTAATATAATGCTAAATGTCAATCATGTCCTGAGGAACCTTTTTCAACCTCTTGCAAAAACCACCTATTACTTGCGACCTAGACCACATCCTTTTGTTCTACCAGTTAAAGATGTTAGAAACTTTATTCCGAGGGTTCTCTTTGACACCCATTAATGACATTGTTATCTTCACATTATTCTGCTGTTTACTTTTAAAGTGTATTGACGTGTAGGTCTACAGTGGTCTAAAGTCTGGAACCACCTAGAAATATCGTGTTTTTTCGACTTCCAGCCTGTTAATCGCATATTTTCATATGCCCAATACATACTTTTGTGTATAACATCATGGGGCATATATTTGGCTATTAGAATCAACTTTTTATTTTAGGTTGAACTAAATTTTACAATTTTTTCTTGGAAGTTGCCATGGTAATGGATTTGTGTGTGTAAATCTCGTAATTTTTACTTCTTTGGCCATTGGTGTAAAAATATATCAGTGTGGTTACAACAGGTCATGTGAGGCATGAATTCGTTTATAATAATTCATTTATTCATTCATTCATTTGGAAAATTTATATAGCACCCCGGCCTTCAAGGAGACTACTCAGAGGCGCTCCCAGTCCAGCCACGGCTAAAAAGACAGGTTTTCGAGCAACTGATAGAAAGCAGGCAAATTATTCCGAGGTATACAGTAACCTAAGTGTAGTACTAATCATTTAGTTGGCATTGAAAAGGAAGTTTTCTGGACAGTTATGCCTCAGCATTTGGTGAGCCACCCCTTATTCTTGATCACCTGTCTGCACCGTGTCTGCATCGAGTACACCACCTTAACGAGGTGGTCATGGGTAAAGACATTTTGCCTGGTGGCGATGAACTACTCACTCAGCTCGCAATTACTGGTGGGATTTCTCTTTGATATCTTTAAGGCTATTTTGTGCCAGGAATTCCCAATCGGATTCCAATACGGGGACTGGACAAGTGGACAGACCAGTCCGGCGTCCTGATGTTGATCTGACACTTACAGTGAGTGAACAGTTTGGCGCGATGGCATGTTGCACTGTCATCATTAGAGAAGAACTGATCCTGGAATAGCTGTTGTGCTGGTGGTGCCCTGCAATTCTGCAGTATTCCCACTGTTCTTGGTTGCGTTAACCATTAAATCGATGACGTGAAGGCATCCTACTCCAATGGCAGCCAAGCAGCCCTGACTGGAAGTGTCAGATCAACATCCGGACGCAGGCATATAGTATACGATAGTTGAGTATGCCAAGTAAGAAGTCATACAAAACTATACATGTAGGTCGCAGTAGAAGTTGGAAACAGTCACCTGACTGGAAGTGTCAGATCAACATCCGGACGCAGGCATATAGTATACGATAGTTGAGTATGCCAAGTAAGAAGTCATACAAAACTATACATGTAGGTCGCAGTAGAAGTTGGAAACAGTATATATATTGTCCAGTCCCCGTATTGGAATCCGATTGAGAATTCCTGGCACAAAATAGCCTTAAAGATATCAAAGAGAAATCCCACCAGTAATTGCGAGCTGAGTGAGTAGCTCATCGCCAACAGGCAAAATATCTTTACCCATGACCACCTCGTTAAGGTGGTGTACTCAATGCAGGCACGGTGCAGACAGGTGATCAAGAATAAGGGGTGGCTCACCAAATGCTGAGGCATAACTGTCCAGAAAACTTCCTTTTCAATGCCAACTAAATGATTAGTACTACACTTAGGCTACTGTATACCTCGGAATAATTTGCCTGCTTTCTATCAGTTGCTCGAAAACCTGTCTTTTTAGCCGTGGCTGGACTGGGAGCGCCTCTGAGTAGTCTCCTTGAAGGCCGGGGCGCTATATAAATTTTCCAAATGAATGAATGAATAAATGAATTATTATAAACGAATTCATGCCTCACATGACCTGTTGTAACCACACTGATATATTTTTACACCAATGGCCAAAGAAGTAAAAATTACGAGATTTACACACAAAAATCCATTACCATGGCAACTTCCAAGAAAAATTTTGTAAAATTTGGTTCAACCTAGAATAAAAAGTTGATTCTAATAGCCAAATATATCCCCCATGATGTTGCACACGAAAGTTTGTATTGGGCATATGAAAATATGCGAGTAAGAGGCTGGAAAGTCGAAAAAACACGATATTTCTAGGTGGTTTCAGACTTTTGCACACCACTGTAACTGGGTGCGGTGTGTCACCCTGATTTGTCTAATTAAACGAAGATTAATTATGTATTCAAATAACACTAGCTATCAGTCTCTGAATGATATATTATTATATGACGGCCTATGCTTACCAAAATTAATGTCGGGTATTATGTACTCTCCCTGGACATGTATCCTAATGATGCTGTGCTGGTTAACATGAAGCCTTTCAAGCCTGCATTTCGCTTGTAGAAACACTAAGCTTTTTATCTCTTGTCCACATATTGAGTGCAAAATAATGTCTCATTTCTTATCAAAATACGATACAGTGTCAGTCACGCTTGTTTTACATTATCATAGTATGCATTGCAGTGGATGCTTTTGATATTGCAGCATCGAAGCCCGCAGCTTCAGGGACCCGCAGTTATATATCATGTGTATGTGGTTGACCGGGTGCGAGGCGGGGGTAGGTTGTCAGAGGTAGGCCCTTCGAAGTATACCCCGCAGTCGATCGAATCGATCGATCGAGTCGATCATAACTCGGCCAAGTCGAGTCGATCGAAAAGTCGTCGACTCGATCGACTTGCAAGTTGAGTCGATCATGAGTCTTGCCAAGTCGAGTCGATCGAAAAATCATCGACTCGATCGACTTGCAAGTCGAGTCGATCGTGAGTCTTGTCAAGTCGAGTCGATCGAAAAATCCTCGACTTGAAAGTCGAGTCGATCGTGAGGTTTGTTAAGTCGAGTCGATCTTTGTGTTATCTACTCGACTCGATTTAGAAATATATTACTTAGGCCTACTATTTCTTGAAGTCTCAAAGTGACCTACATGATATTATGACGTAATTCAGTTTTTGCACACAAGTTCAGCTAACGAACCTTTTGGCAGCTGTCGATTTCGTGCTAGTGTAACTGTGAAAGTAGACTATAGACGTACGTTTTCGATTTGAGTTGAACGAATACAGGGTCGGATACAGAAATTTTGGAGGGGGTGGACAAAATTTGTGGTCATCTACACTTCCTGTATGCAAGTAATGTAGCCTAGATGTTAATTTTGAGAATATAAAACGGGACCTTTTATGAAGTCGCTTCGATTATGATACAATTCTACAATTAAATAAGTTCACTGAATAAACGAAAATTAGGCCTCCTGTGACGTCACTTCGATCAGGACACAGATCTGCTGTCATATTATTTCATTAATGTTGAGAATACAGAACTAGGCCTATGCCTATTGTAACGTCACTCTGATTATGATGCAATTTTACTATTATATTATAAGTTCACATCGAGAATTAAACAACAGCGCCTATTGTGACGTCACATCGATTATGACACAAATGTACTAGGTCTATTATGGAAGTGCATTTTGAGAATGTAAGCACGGTCTAGTGTGACGTCACTTCAATTATGAGACAAATGTACTATTATAAAATTGCATATTGAGAATATAAACAAGGTCTATTGTGACGTCACTTCGATTATTATACAGATCTACCAGTATATTATGTTCATTTTGCGAATATAAAACGGGGCCTTTTATGACGCCACTTCTAATATAATACAATTCTACTATTAAATAAGTTCACTGAGAAAGCGAAATTAGGTCTAGACGATTGTGGCGTCATTTCGATTATGATACAGATCGAGATCTGCTGTCATGTTAATTCATTTTCATAATAGCCTACAAAACTGGGACTGTTTAAACGCTACATCGCTCTGATTATGATGAAAATCTATTAATATACGTTCCGTTTGAGAATATAAAACTAGGCCCATTGTGACGTCACTTCAATCATGATACAAACCTATCAAAGAAGTACATTTTGAGAGTATAAACTAGGCGTATATATTGTGGCTAACTCCGATTATTACACAGATCTACCGTAATAATTATTGAGATTCATTTACATACTCTAAAACGAGGTCTATTGTGACGTCACTACGATTACAGTGCAAATCTATGAATTCACTGAGAATACGAAATTAGGCTTATTGTTACGTCACACAGATTATGACACAGATCTACTATCGTATAATTTCATTTTGAGGTCACATAACTGCAGAAATGAGCAAGAGACAAAACTAGGCCAAGTCGACGTGAAGTCGATCGAGTCGATCGTCGGCCGAGCCGAGTCGATCGAGTCGTAGAAAGGTCGGCGAGTCGACGAAGTCGATCAAGTCGATCGTCGCGCGAGCCAAGTCAATCGTAGCCCACGACTCGATCGACTGCGGGGTATACTTCGAAGATAATCAAAGCATCTCTGCCTGGGCAAATACCTTAATGCGCCCATGGCATTATTCAGGGTTTATAGGCCTACCATAATGCATAGGCCTATGTAGCGTCATCAGCCATGTGATTACCAAAACTTAAATAATGGTCATAATATTATTTAGTCTGAATTTGTGAATGAAAATAACAACTCTATACCGTTATAATCAGTGGCGGCGCTACGCCAGGGCATGGCAGGGCAAATGCCCTGGTAAAAAAGCCTTTGCCCTGGCTGTTGCCCTGGTCGTTACCCTGCCAGCAAAAGTTCTGGCAGGGCAAAATACTGGCAGGGCGAAAGTTTATGAAGAGAACAAACTCTGACAGGGTAATTTTCTGGCAGGGAAAAGTTCTGGCAGAGCCAAAATTCTGGCAGGGTAAAGACCGTAAAATTATGGCATGGCAAAAGTTTTGACAGAGGAAATTCTGGCAGGGCAAAAATTCTGGTGGCTCAAAAGTTCCTGCAGGGAAAATTCTGTTGCTGTCTATCCACATTACCATATACAACTAGGCAGCTGTCGATGTCTTGGTTTTCAAATGAAGCGTAAGCATTTGCGTAGACAATAGACCTATACCTGACTCCGTTACTTATTTGCTGAACGCTTTGCTTTCGAAAAATTACTCGAAAGAGGATTTGCAATGCTTCACTAAGTCACAGAGATTGGTCTACAGGTTGGCCATAAAATACCCTGAAGTTTTTTGCCCATAATCTTGGCCAGGGGGGCAGTAGTTTTTTAATGAATTTTTAGGCTAAAAAATTCATATTCACACATGCATGATGGCCAGATTTAATTTAAACAAATATTAAAACAGAACAGAAGTTGGATCATTTTTAGTGAGACCACTCACTGTTATATGACGATTCAAAAACATGACGCAGCAAAAAGTATCAAAAACGAATTTATTAAGTAAGCTTACCATCTCAAATAATTGGTGTCAAATAAACTAGTCATTGACAGAAAATCGTTATTATTATTTAGAAAAAAGGTACCAGCATAGCTGCACGTCGCTGTGACATCGTTTAGCACAGTGTTTCCCAACCTTTCTTGACCTGAGGGCCACTTTTTCTAAGTTGGAGGACACGAGGGCCACTTTTTCTTAGTTGAAGGACATTAAGGGGCCACAAGTTTAAAATTGTGTTAACTAAAAGCATATAAAATTGTTATAATTGATTCAAAATATAATGTTTTATGCTATTTTATCGACGCTAAAATAAAATAATTTGTAATAGAATATATAGAAAATAATAATGTGTTCTATCCTGTCCAAATTGTTAATTTTTTAAATATATTTTCGATAATTTTTTGAGAGATTAGGGCCATTTTCTGAGGCCTGGCGGGCCATTTTCTGAGGCCTTGCGGGCCACTTTTGGCCCGCGGGCCACGGGTTGGGAACCGCTGGTTTAGCAAGATAACTGTTAGGTTGGTAAAAAAAAGAATTTTTCTGATTAGTAATTTTGTTTTTAAGATAATAAAATCGAAATTTCTATCAAATTAAAATGCCCAAAGGGTTGGTGGCAGAAAATTTGTATTCATACACTTCATGAGCAAGACCTTGGAGATAAAGCTATAATCGTCGCTTAATCTGATGAACAGTGATTGCAGAAAAATGAAGAGCTAAATAATTTATTGAAATAGAGAGTTAAGAAATGTGCCGCTTATGAAGGGAGATCGGTTCAACGTCAATATTACTGTAGGCTCCTGTATTCATTCAGAAGAACCAATGGTTCCAAATATCTGGATTTGAACCCGATGATTTTATCAACAGTGGAGATCTATTGGTCGAGAAATACCTCAATCTGCAGCCAAAACCAAGAACGATAAGAGAATGAAAATTGATGGTCGCATTGGAGCTGATTGGGAAGATTTACCTCTGGAACACGTCAGCAAGTCCATTTAAAAGCTGTGCAAAAGACTCAAAACAAGTGTGGGCATTGTTGGTGGACACATTGAACACAAGATGTGGTCACGTTCATTTGATAGCAATAATATTATTATTTGAGATGAGACTTATAAAAAAATCGTTTGTTGCTACCTTTTGTTGGATTATGTTTTTGAATCGTCAAAAAGTCGATTGTCTCACTAAAAGTCATATAACTCTTGTTCTATTTGAAATATTGCGGTGAAATCTGGCCACTCTGCGTAAATAATTATGAATTGTCTTTAAACTTGTAAAATTTGATTAATTTTTTTACTTCTGGCTAAGATGTTGGCAAAACCTTAGGGGTCTTTTTTATAGCCCACCGTGGGTAAGGATTCTAAGATTTGCTTTTCAAATGTCAGTCAGTGGCGGCGCCAGGATTTCAGTTTCGGGGGGCTGAAGCCCTGGCGGCAAAAATTTTCCATTTTTGCCGCCAAAATTTCTGCCGACCTTTTTTCTTTTTTTTTCTTTTTTTTAGTCATCGACCGAAATCTCATAAAAAAGTTTCGCCACCAGAATTTCTGACGACCTTTTTTTTGTCATCGGCCGAAATCTCATGAAAATGTTAAATTTTCGCCGCCAAAATTTAAAATTTCTGACGACCTTTTTTTAGTAACCCGAAAATCGTGGATATTTCAATGTAAAAAACTTCGGATGGCCCTTTTTCAGGGTGGGCTGAGCCTCTTGTAGGGGGGCTTAGCCCCCCAGCCCCCTAGCGCCGCCACTGGTCAAAGTGTTCGGTTTCATGGCTTCGCCCATTTGATCCTCTGACCAGCCAACCCTAATAGTGTAGGGTGGGTGATTTATGGCATGCACGGTGGCGCAAAATTATAGACCTATGTGAGCCCATGCTACCGAACACGCGACTCGCCCTCTGCCCTGGTTACTTGTGTGGCTGCCCTGGCTATGCCCTGGCTACAAAAAGTGTCTGGCGCCGCCACTGGTTATAATGTGATAATTATCACATTAATTATGATCGATGAATAAATACGGAGAGGTTGGAGTCGGTGGACGGTTTATCCACCGCTCATGTTCTATATTAATAGGCCAATAGCATAGCCTATGTTAATATATTAATATTAAATTTTGTTTCTATATTAATTTTACGTTTCACTTATTTGGTATCTTTGAGTAAGAAAAAATTCTCTCCTTCGAGCATTTTTTCAGTTTAATATTCATTAACCCTCAGGCTATCAAGCTTTTTTTTAACACGGACTACTAAGGGGGCTGGTTACCACCCGCACTGGATTTTGAGTCTGGTTTGAGATATCATAACTTGTAATACACCAATGGATTCAGCATTCACATCTGCACAAAATGGTATGTTTAGGTTTAGAAAACATGAATGCGCCAAGAAATTATGAATTTTTGCCATGGGTACCCGTCGATTCCACAAAAACGTATACTTACGCATAAGGAATATATTAGATTCTGTGCGTTTTGAACATCATTTATATATACAATAATAGTTAACATATTATAAAGTCCAGTTTTTAACTATAAAAACTAGTAATAAGTGTTTTATGTTCAATCAAAACAAAAAACATGTAGTAGGCTCACCTGGTGCCGTCAGCTCTTGGAGCTCTGGCGATATTCTTGATGTATCCTCTCCAGTGTCCCCTCTCTCTTGTTGCCTCTCTCAGCTCCTCCAAGTTCATGCCAGACTTTTCCTGTACCTCATCCAACCATCTCTTCCTTGGTCTTCCGCGTCTCCTCCTTCCCTCACCGCATGCCGTCATCAGCTCCTTCTCCAAACCGTTAGATCTCATCACATGGCCGAAGTAGCTCAATTTCCTCCAAGTCGCTGTTTGCTGTAGTGTCTCATCTCTCTCTATTCCGAGCTCCTCACGCACCGATTCATTAGTTCTCTTCTCCGTCCATGAAATCCTTAACATTTTTCTCCAAATCCACATCTCGCACGCGTTGATTTTCTTTTCCATATCCAGTGTCTTTGTCCATGTTTCGCATCCATATAGGACGACCGGGAAGATCAGTGCTCTTACCAGTCTTTTCTTTGTTTCCCTGCTCACATATTTATCTTTCCAAATATTTCCCAGACCGTTCATTGCCGTTTTTCCCATTGATACCCTCCGCCTTATTTCCATATCACATCTTCCCTCCTTCTCTAACATAGATCCCAGGAATGTGAAGCTCGATACTACCTCTATCGTTTCTCCATCCACCTCAAAGTTTTCCCATGTTGCAGTTGTCATAACTTTTGTTTTCTTTACATTGAAGTATAGTCCCGCCTTTTCGCTTTCCATCCTGACTCTTCTTATTAACTCGGCCAGGTCGTTCTTCTTACCCGCCAATAATGTCGTATCATCAGCGTACCTCAAATTATTCAGTATTTTCCCCGCTATCCTTACCCCCTCTGTTGCCTCCTCCAATCCAGCCCTCCTCATAATTCTCTCAGCATACAGATTGAACAGGAAAGGGGACAAAATGCACCCCTGCCTCACTCCTTTCCTTATTTTAAATTTCTCTGTGTCTCCATATTCAGTTCTTATAACCGCCTCTTGATCCACATAAAGGCCTTTCAGTAGTTTAACCAGATGCTTCGGAATTCCCATCTCGATTAGTGTCCTCCACAGTAGTGTATGGTCTATGCAATCAAACGCCTTGCTGTAGTCTATAAAACACATATGCACCTCTTGCCCGTACTCCCTCTGTCTCTCCATAATCCACCTTATATTGGCGATGTGATCACGCGTTCCACGCGCCTTCCTGAATCCCGCTTGGTTGGCTGGTAATTCTCTTTCAATTGTCTTCTCCATTCTTTTGTGGATTATTTTGAGTAGTATTTTGCTCGTGTGCGATATCATCGCTATCGTTCGATAATTTCCACACTCTCTCGCGTCTCCTTTCTTGAATATTGGTATGAACACTGACCTTTTCCAATCCTCCGGCCACTCCCCAGTTCTCCAGATTTGATTGCATAGCTTTGTAATAGTCCTCACCACTGCTTCATCTCCCGCTTTTACCAGTTCTATAGGTATTCCATCGTGTCCTGGCGCTTTGTTGTCCTTTAACTGTTTTATCGCCCACTCCACCTCTGCCTCCAATATCTCTGGTTCGTTTTCAACTTCCTCTATTTTGATGTTTTCCTTCACGACACGTTCGTCCTCCTTGTACAGCTCTTCCGTATACTCTCTCCACCTTGCCTTCATCTCCTCCTCGTCTCCTATTATCTTCCCATCCTTTGTCTTGAGTGATCCCATTCTAGGGCCTGCTGTCTTTGTTATTTCCTTTATCTTTGCGAACAGTTCTTTAGTTCTTCCTTTCTTCCCTTCTTCCTCCATCTCCTTGCACATTTCCTTGAGTAGGCTAGCTGCTGAAAAACGCTTGCGCAGACACATCGGTTTGCGTTGTAAAAAAAACCCAACATTTTCACACATTGTAATTTATTTTGAGCACTTCCGGTCACAAAAAGACAAATTATTTAGTATTAGAAAATAGCCCTAAATGCCCTCTACAGAATGGCATAATTTATTTCTATTAAAAAAATAAATTATGGATAAGTTGTAATAGAAAAACATGAACATTTTATGAAAATAAAACACCTTTATATACATATTAATTTATTTTGAGCACTTCCGGTTGTCAAAAGACAACTCAGCGAGCAAGGAAATGTAGCCCCGCATTCTCTCTATAGAATGGTATAATTTGTGTCTCTTCATATTAAAGGGCGGAAAAGTTATAGTCGATAATCTAAGCGGGGTGGTGTCCACCTCTCTGATACCTTTGGTATATCGGGTATAACTTTTGAACGGCATGGAGTATCATCAAACATTTTAGCTCAAAATATGTGCCAATGAACCCTCTACAGCTGCCTAAAAAGTCAAAATTTTGTTCCAAACACGTTTGATTTGGGAAAACTCTGGGCGGGTGGATACGACCTCCCTTGGTAGCCTGAGGGTTAACTAATTCATTCATTCATTCATTCGTTCATTAATTCATTCATTCATTCATTAAAATGAGTTATAATACGTCGCCCCTTACCTTTCAAGGCGACTACTCAGAATCGCTCCCGACCGCTCACGGCTTAAAAAGGAAGTTTTGAAACGTGTATAGAAAAGGTCGGAGAAATAAACGCAACAACGTTTTCCGTTCCAAAGCGAAGGCCACCCACTGGGAAGGGACGATTGTACTTCGGGGCTGTGCGGGCAAAAGCGACGATGAGAACACCCTGCTCAGTTGGCAGAGTTGTGAGCACTCAATGTATACATAGGGCAGCAGAGGTTATGATAATAGGCCGCATTTAGGCCCAACAAGGACCATCAAACCACATGACCCAGCAGGATTATCAGCATATATAACTTCATCCAAATGCGGGAGTTGAGACTATAGAGAGCAACAAGAGTATTG
>OX457051.1:16179915-16249915 GCA_949752735.1 Lumbricus terrestris | reverse complement strand
AGTACACAAGTGTGTCATTAAAGCAGACGCAATGTCCCTTCGAATTTCCTTTTCATGCCCACAACAATTTGCAGCCTAAAATGATTGTCACTTTTACTAACAAGGTATAACTAAAATATTAACAGTTAATTGATTTCACGCATTTATGGAATGAACTTGGAGGCAGAGCATTGTTTCAGCGTTTATGCTTATGCCATAAAAGTTTTTAGATGTAGCCCATTATTTAAATAAGGCCTATTTGTTATTTCTGCTTCTCGCGTTTCACAAAACCCCCGGTAATTTAACTGTGGCACATGGAGAAGTTGTGGACTTATTTCAGAGGGTTTTCAGGCTTCATGAAAGAAAAGATGTGTTTTGAGTATTAAAATGCCGATATTCCTGATCTATAAATTGTCATATAATATGTCCTCCAATCATAGGCGCAACCACCCTATGGGACCCACGGGACGCGTCCCCCCAACTTTTGAGTGGTCCCATTGACCATATCATTATGGTCCCCTCCAACTTTTAGGACGTGATTCATTTGGTCCCTCCCAACTTTTAGGACGTGATTGCGCCTATGCCTCCAATGTTGCCTTACCAACACTTCCAGGTCCTTGAATTGAAAGTGCTGAATAGACAAACAATCGAACCAAAACTGAGTCATGATCGCAAACTGAACGTGATTCTCACAGCCTTTCTTTAAAATCTTTACGATACGATTTTATAGTCATTTTCTGTAATTGCCCAGCGCTACTGTCTAGTGTCCATTTATCTAGTAATTTATGTCACTGAGGAAGTTTGAGTGAAGGATTTTCTTTAGGCAGGCCTACCATACACAGAAACAGTCTTGTAAAAGATTCGAACCTGTAGTTTAGGCCTAAGCGATAAAAGTACGGTATGCTCTCAACTAATTGGCAACGGTGACAATTTCAATTTCAGGTTGTTACAAGATCTATTTTATAACGACAATTCACAATTCTTCGACATTGCAGTATAATTCAAGAATAGGCTACTTAAAAAATTTTTACCTTTTATTATTGAGATAGGTCTAGTGCTTGAGCTTCAGGTTGGCCGTCGGGTTTATTTGAACTCGAAACTTCTACTGTAGGTAGGTCAAATTGAATCCAATTTTAGGACTGAAGGTGCGACTAAAGATCACAAGTTATGAAAAGAAATTGAGCTCTTCTATGTGTGAGATAGTCACTATCGTACGACCTATGGCTGGCTATTAGGGTGGAGTGAAAAAAATGAAAATCAGAAATTCGAAAAGTAATAGCAACCAAAAGTTGCCCAATGACATGGGGTCAAGAAATGTGAAAAAAGTTTTTAAAAATATTTATGTCTTCCGACCGCATAAGTGGGCCAAAGTTCCCCAAAATTGCATTTTTTAGAGAAAATTGAAGGTTTTCTGATGAAATATTCTTAGTGTGAAATAATTTGCTGCAGTTCAATATATCGTTGGAAAGAACTCTTTAAACTGAATAAAAGGATGTATTATTTTTGAGAATAGTCCCATATTTGTAGAAGATATTAAATTTTTACCATATCTCCTCTTCGCGACTTGTCGCGAAGCTTAAAAACAGTAAAACACAAATAACTTTTTTATCCTTTGAGATATTTCAACACATAATATACCATTCGCTTCAGTTTAGCACCAGCTTTCAAGAGGTGTATTGAAATATGAGATTGTTTCTTGCTTGTATGATATTTTGTGATGATATGTAATGTAGGCCTACACTTTAACACTTCCAACAAGCATCTGTGAAATCATATTGCCTTCAGGGTAGTTTAAAGTTACAAATCAATTAACAAATTGGCTTAAGACTCGCATGAATCGTCATTTCAATCAACAAGTTGTCATCAATATGATTCTAAAGAGTTTCTGTTAAGCACTGTCACTTTGAGTGGCAGCAGTAGTTCTTTTTGGTTTCAAATATCGGCATTAGTTTTCGTGATTGCAACCGTGCTCAAATAAAACCATCTGTATTGTGTCTGCACCACATACGGATGCAGCCGCTTCAGTCACAATTTTGACACAACTTTCAACACTCTGAGTGTTATATGGAAAATTCTCAAACTCTATTGCTGGTGGAGAATGACCAGCAACAAGAGAACTTTCAGCTGTTCTTCCGATATGTCGGTTAACAATGGTGGAACGGTGACTCTGCACCCATTCCATTTTATTAAGTCAACATAATCTGTCGAGTTGAAATTCATAGGTGGAATTTGGAAGCACCGCAGACATGGCTTTCTTTTATCAATTTTAGCTTAGTATTCTTCTAAGTCCAAGTTCTCTTACATGAGGGCGCTCATCAACGATCATGCACAACAGCAGATTGTCTGGATGTGCAAAGTAAGCATTTCGCTGAATCACGGGGTCCAATACTGCTTTCAGTGAATCACAAAGATACCTTGAGAAGTGTATCATCTGCCAAACATGAAGGCCTCCATATCTGCACGACGACTTCGTTTTGATACAAAACCATATCCTGGCATATACTACAAATTGACATTAATTTTGACTACAAATTCCGCGAGAAGTTCATTGAGTTGTTGGCTTTAATGTTGCCACATAAAGTCTAAGTATTCGATTAACCATTGTCAGCCACCGTGCATGAGACAACTTCCCAGGCTCTTTATGTGCAAGATCTTCAGAACAGCTACCGTATCGGATGTTGGATTCGAATCCATTGGATGCGAAATGCCAGACGTTGACTGTAGCGGTCTAAGTAGGCCTACCGATCAGAACATAATCTGCTTGACATATGCAACGCAGTTCGACCCTGTCACTGTTTTGAAGATCTTGCTGTTGTGCATGTTCGTTGATGAGCGCCCTCATGTAAGAGAACTTGGACTTAGAAGAATACTAAGCTAAAATTGATAAAAGAAAGCCATTTCTGCGGTGCTTCCAAATTCCACTTTTGAATTTCAACTCGACAGATTATGTTGACTTAATAAAATGGAATGGGTGCAGAGTCACCGTTCCACCATTGTTAACCGACATATCGGAAGAACAGCTGAAAGTTCTCTTGTTGCTGGTCATTCTCCACCAGCAATAGAGTTTGAGAATTTTCCATGTCACACTCAGAGTGTTGAAAGGTGTGTCAAAATTGTGACTGAAGCGGCTGCATCCGTATGTGGTGCAGACACAATACAGATGGTTTTATTTGAGCACGGTTACAATCACGAGAACTGATGCCGATATTTGAAACCAAAAAGAAGTACTGCTGCCACTCAAAGTGACAGTGCTTAACAGAAACTCTTTAGAATCATATTGATGACAACTTGTTGATTGAAATGACGATTCATGCGAGTCTTAAGCCAATTTGTTAATTGATTTGTAACTTTAAACTACCCTGAAGGCAATATGATTTCACAGATGCTTGTTGGAAGTGTTAAAGTGTAGGCCTACATTACATATCATCACACAATATCATACAAGCAAGAAACAATCTCATATTTCAATATATCTCTTGAAAGCTGGTGCTAAACTGAAGCGAATGGTATATTATGTGTTGAAATATCTCAAAGGATAAAAAAGTTATTGGTGTTTTACTGTTTTTAAGCTTTGCGACAAGTCGCGAAGAGGAGATATGGTAAAAATTTAATATCTTCTACAAATATGGGACTATTCTCAAAAATAATACATCCTTTTATTCAGTTTAAAGAGTTCTTTCCAACGATATATTGAACTGCAGCAAATTATTTCACACTAAGAATATTTCATCAGAAAACCTTCAATTTTCTCTAAAAAATGCAATTTTGGGGAACTTTGGCTTACTTATGCGGTCGGAAGACATTAATATTTTTAAAAACTTTTTTCACATTTCTTGACCCCATGTCATTGGGCAACTTTTGGTTGCTATTACTTTTCGAATTTCTGATTTTCGTTTTTTTCACTCCACCCTACTGGCTATGCTGTGTAGTGCCACCGATCACATCAAGTCACTAGCACGGGAAGCAGCTTAGACTTAGAGTAGTTGCTGTCATGTTCTGGTTTTTGAATTTCGGGATGAATGAATGGGCCATTTTTGTGCTATTCTAGATATCTGGGATGTTGTATATCCAGTGAGGGATTGTTCTGATATTAAGGCACGTGGCCATACTGCAAATGGCGTCTACGAGGTTTGCGTTGGACATCAATCAAAACGCGTTTGTTCCAATGCATTTTGCGACATGCAGTCTACCAATGGCACATTTCTGGTATGTGCTCCACCAATATAATTTAATATTAAACAATTTTCACGAAATGGATAATTATGAACCTTGTACGCAGATAACTATTCAGTGACTGGCCTCGCGCGAGAACTTCAGCAGAGAAGTGGGTCTATTAAGCCTTTAGCTAATTTGACGAGAGTGGAGACAAATTAAATTGACACGTGACTCCCTGACGAGCGGTGACTCAATTCTCATCATTGTGGCAGTAGTGCTGTCTTGAGAAATATTCAGATAAAAACAATCGACATCTGCAGCTGTGCAAGAACTAGTCTGTTTTAAGTACGGTATATAGGCTTAAGTAGTAGGCCTAAGGTGAACTTTTGAAGATACGACGTTCTACCAAATGGTAGGCCCTAAAATCCTATAGCCTATACTTGCGGATATGACCCATAAGTTCTAATAATATCAGTCAGTGCACGCTTTCTATGAGTGTTGCCTAAATAAGTAAGTATATAAGTATGTAAGTAAGTTAGTAAGTAAGAATGACCTATCCCTCAATCAATTGCTCAGCGCATCTTTAGTGCACACACAACATAGTCTCACAGACAACTGTTATCTGAACAAAACACTTAGAACGTTACCTGACACCACTGAAGCACAGCTGCTGATGAACATTCATTAGTTCATTGCGCTACTATTGTAGCTGTCATGTATTTATACGGTATGGTATCAAGGGCGCCCACACATAAGGGCAAGGGGCAAGTGGAATATTGACACTTTTTTCTAGCTACTATATACTTTTGGGTTTTTAACAAATTTCTTCGCATTAACGCACTAATGATGCGAACGATACATAGCCTACAGTGAAAGTCAGAAACCTATGTTTAGAAATCTCTGTAGAAATAAACATGCTCTTAATTTTCTGCCTCGCATTATCAGCATCTTGCTAAAAGCTGGAACAATGACCATTGACTTTTAACTTTCCAGCGGGTGCCAGTGCAAGTAGTAGGGCCTATCGATTATGGCCTACTTGATGGCAATCTCGCTGTCATGCAACCTTTCACATCTGCACTAAATTAGCCTAATATCAATACCAATGTCAAAATTTGAAATTTCTCAACAGTGCACCGAATTCAATTAGGCCCTACGTCAGGGAGATCTGCCTATTCACCAGTATTATGTACCAGGTAAATCAAGTCTGCTAGAAGCCATACTGCAGTGTGTCCGTTGTGCATGCTGCCGGTATAGAATCTATAGGAAGGTCAAACGGTGGAGAACCTTGGATAAAAAGCTCTGGTTATGGGCATATAACCACTCGGGAGTTCAACCCAAAACTGCTCTAAAGAACTGATATTACCTCCACCCACTCATCTGATTCGGGATCTTACACCTTCCTTAAACGACACCCGCATTTTAAGCTACTGCTTTGGCTACCGGACTCGGACCTCATTCTGACTACTATTTGAACAGCATTCTGACTCCATGCAGCAATAATTGTGAATAATCTGGAGCCCTGCGATCGGCTTTAGAGTGGTACTCTAGAAGTTTAGAAATTATTATTACAAATATAGAAGTAGGTAGAGGAGCGCTTGCACTTTGAAAACTGACACCTATTTTTCGTTCATTCATTCAACGGACTTATAATAATACAGCGCCGCTTCAGGAACCCACTTCTAACAAATTTCTTCGCACTAAAGAAACTATTCATATTGTTGAGTTCAAAGGCCGTCTAAAAGGTATGATTATAAAGATAAGGTCCCAATTTGATAAAATAACGTCGATTTATTCAAGAGAGCAATATATACAGCAAAATTAACAACGTTACCGTCTAGTAGACACGAAGTCGAACAGAACAGCGGACTCAGTACGGACGACAGCACAGCAGACAACGGCTAACGGAGCCAAGGAAGACGGATGAACGGCCAGACCACCAACAAGGTGAAGACGGCGACGTAGAAGAAGAACCCGCAGGTCAACCAGAGAGAACCGCACACCACGACCACGCTCAACGAGAGACATCAACCACGCGCCTCACACACCACAACAGCCTCGTTCCCCACGGAAGCAGTTCCTTAAATAGGCAACGCCCATCCTTCACACCCACTTGCCCCAAGTAAGATAGAGTACGGTAGAGAAGAAGGGCCGTAGACAGCTAATGGCTACAATATTAAAACTGATACACAGAATGAAACTGAAAAATTTGCATTAACAAACCTCATTGAAAAATACTCGTGTTCTTAATTTCCAGCTTGATGTTTTTCAAACTGTGCTACTATAAAATTTAACCGCGATCATCAAAAATTTTGCCCCCCTGCAAAAATTTCCGCATCGCCCATGTAGGCTATGGTATGTCTGAATAAAATAAATAAGAATATATATTTATCAAATTGGGACCTTATTCTTATTTATTTTATATATTTATAAGAATAAATCGGGCGTCTCGGTTACAGGCTGGTAATATTGTTTCGAGTCTTCGAAAAATGACTACACCTTGTTCGAATAGGCCTATATCTTTATCCTGTCGCGTGGTTCTTACCCGTAATCGATATTTTCGACTGAGGTCCAGCTGAACCTCTCTCCAAATAATTATTTGCTTTAAATATAATAATAATAGTTTGCTGTAGGCTAAGTTAAACTATCTGTTAGGCTGCAGTTCTGATAGTAGGGCAGATGATCACGGTTTCAATGAAACTTGACTCAATCTGTTTTCAAACACCTTCAATAACCTTCATTCATTTTATTTTTAAGGCAGTGTTTAATCTAGTCCCCCTCCTCTGGGGGGAAAATTCAGGTTTCTGGGGTGGGGAGACAATTGAGCGTCCTTCGGACGCTCGTGAGGCGCGTAGCGCCGAGACCGGGAGGGGGAGGGGTATGAGGAGGGGATGTGCCCCTCCCCATCAGAAACTTTTTGAATTTCCACATTGCAATGGCAGCATTTTAAGGTGTCATCTTCACAAAATACCTGTACTTTTTCAGAGCCTCATCAGAAACTTTTTGAATTTCCACATTGCAATGGCAGCATTTTAAGGTGTCATCTTCACAAAATAGCTGTACTTTTCAGAGCTTCATCAGAAACTTTTAGAATTTCCACATTGCAATGGCAGCATTTCAAGGTGTCATCCTAACAAAATAGCTGTACTTTTTCAGTGGCCCATCAGAAAAATTTTTGAATTCCCACATTGCAATGGCAGCATTTTAAGGTGTCGTCTTAACAAAATAGCTGTTCTTTTTCAGTGGCCCATTAGAAACTTTTTGAATTTCCACATTGCAATGGCAGCATTTTAAGAGGTCGTCTTAACAAAATAGCTGTACTTTTTCAGTGACCCATTAGAAACTTTTCGAATTTCCACATTGCAATGGCTGCATTTTAAGGTGTAATCTTAACATGATAGTATCATATATTATAGTAGTAAATAATGTTATTATAATCATGTAATAATAAATAATATCACGGTATAATATTATTATAACACTTCATGTAAAACAATTATGAAAACAGTAACTAGAAACCAATATCATTTTGTCAAATTTTTCTGGGGGGAAATGTCAATCCTGGGGGGGAACTCCCCCCCCAGAGACGTCTAGATTAAACACTGGTTTTAAGGCATCTCTGCATTTAATCCAATCAAAGGACATAGGCCTATTAAGGTGTCTTGGTGCCTTGGTGGCGGATTTGCTTTGCTTCGAAGGTCACCCCGGAACGTGTTTCGCCTCTCAACACCTGCTGCACCGTTTAGACATTTAAATTAATGGCACCTTCTCCGTCTGAACTAGATTGTGTCGAGCGATATATGAAATGACATCGACAATTTTGGTATAAATTAAGCAGCAGGCAAGTCGCCGCTAACATAATTCAAAAAGCGAAATCAAGTCATTTCGACATCAACTGTGCGACAAGGTTCTTTGTGCAAACCCGATATTTTTGCACTAAAATTAATGTTAATTCACTCATTTCACTCACTATGCATAGGCGTAGCTCTCTAGACTAGGTATTTATTCACGTCTTGGCCAAACACTTCAATTAGCTGATGCCATTTGCCTACTATCCTGTAATACACCGGCCCCGTGTCCAGGACCTTGGAATTCGTCCATTGCTGGTTCAAGGGCCAAGAAAAGGAGATGAGCGCCTCACCAACGGGCCTTCGGCCCTCGGGCATTCGGCCCTCGGATGACTTTACTTTTACTTATTTGCCTACTAATTGCTCTCGAACAACGTATAGGTCTAAGCCAACGCTGGAAGTTCTTGGACATTACAATTTTACAAGAGCACTGCTGGGCTCTCGATGGCTTGTCCAAACGCTTTATATATACTCCTAAATTTTGATGCATTGAAAGGTGAAGATATAAGAAGATCTTGTCTCAGCTTGCCAACTAATGGGAAGCCTGCGTCAATTGGTTTCTCTGAATTCGCCAATTTCGACAGGAGTGATTAAAGAAATTTTGCAACAACAACGATTTACAATAGATGCTGTATATGGTATTATCCTAACGCCCACTAACGGCGCTATATAAGTCACTGGCAGTGTTGCTGACAGTATCGGGCAAATGTACTTAAGTAAAAGTAAAAGTAAAATGGCTTTTAATTACTTAAGTAAAAGTAAAAGTACCCATCACAAATTTTACTTATGTAAAAGTCAAAAGTATCCGTCCTATAATAGTACTTTTTAAGTAAAAAGTAAAAGTACAGAGTCATTCTCTTACTCAATATATTATTAACATTCAAAATTACTAAATTTTCTAAATGGATATTATTGAGTCTAGTATGCACGCTTATGATCCATTGTTGGCACAATGCACAGGTGAAGAGTCGTTCTGCTGCAGAAATGGCAGTGCATCCAGCGTGCACCACCCATTGAAAATCAATTTTTTAGGCATGCAAATTTGAATCAGATGTTTTTGCTTAGCGTAATGAAATGCTAATTAGCGCATTGAAGTAACGAACATTGTAACGAGTGTCACATAAATTGTGCCGAAGTAAAAGTACTGAAATACGGGTAAAATTTTACTTCGTTGAACGTAAAAGTATTTCGGTTTTTTGATCATTACATGTGAAAGTATTCAAACTTTTACTTAGGTACAGCAACGCGTTACTTTTACTTCGTTACTGTACAACACTGGTCACTGGATTCGTCTAACAAGTGAGACACTATCTAAAAAAAGGCAAGTGAAGTCATGTTTCCTCTTTTTGAGGAATCAGTTATTTTATTACCTCTGAAGAATAAGAGAAACTGACGAAAAAACGGCTTCCGTAATTTTCCTAAATGATTTTTTTAAACAGTTACCAACAATAGGCCTATTATAGAATATCACTCTTTCAACACTGTTAACAGGTTTTTCAGAGACGCAAAGATGGCAGTGTCAATTTCAACCGAGCGTGGGCCGAGTATAGAGAAGGATTTGGAAATCCAGATGGCGAATTCTGGCTTGGTAAGGTTTATGGAAATGCCATAGTTGTAGCTTGCTAAAACGTACGTAAGGAACCTTAGCTATTATTTAAAAAAATTTGAACTTGGATGGAAAGTCCTAGGCCTAACTATCCTGAAAAAGGTTATTTTAGCATTGTTGTGAATTATGTATAAAGTTGTAATCTTTCTAGTAGACCTACTACCAATGATTGAAAAATTAATTGATTGTAGTTGTAAAAGTATAAGCATGTATGATATTTGCATCTTCCAATAAAATCTAGTTCAGTAGTGTTTTAAATTGTGAAATGCAATTGTGCCTGTGATATAAAGAGTTGCCAGCTGTTGACAGTTGCCAGCTGTTGACTTACAATAAATGACATAATGGAATTCTATACAGGACAAAAAGAAAACAGTAGCCTAGAGATTTTTCCTAATTATCTGAAATCGTTCAATATACAAATTGATTCTGTGCGTTGCACTCATTCAATGGTAGAAACGACGATTCTCAGTTAGGCCTACTTATCCACAGTTTGTTACAAAGTGTCATCTTCTGGGTGCCTGTCAGTACTCTTGAGTTATACTTCAACGTACAAAAGTATACTCACCGCAACTTTAGGCCACTGCATTCTCTGTTCCACTCATTCCCATCGCAATTAACCGACAGATTTAGATTTTCGTACGGTTTTCAGCAAGCAAGCCACCCATCACTTGAAGTCTTGCTAACGCATCCGGCGTTAGAAGCGGGGCAAATATGGCGCTATGGATAAATATAATTGGATATAATGAAATGGATTCAGCTCGTTATTGTCACTGCAGTTTAATTTTTTATCCTTTAGAATTATTATTGTTTATATTATTGCATGATATTATAGAATGACAGAATAGTCCCTATCTTAAAATAAATTTACTTTCTCAATAGTGAAGCAAAGACAACCAACCTTTAAGGACTTACTCCCAACACTTCTCACCTTTCCACTTTCTTGTGTTGCGACCTTACTAGGCAGCTCAGCTTCAAACAACCAAAAACCATCGACGTATACTGAGTGGACACTGGACATAGCATGCGCCAATAGCGTCGATGAATAAAACTGAAGCCCACACTCAATATGTAAATGAGGGCTGTCTGACGTTAGGCAGAAAACTCAGTATCTTATCATAGACGTATACGTCTGATAGAACTTCTCATGAGATTAAACTTAAACTTTAAACTTAAAGGCTTAAAGCTATACAAGGCACTGCTATAGAGAAACGCGCGGATCACCAGCTTATTCGGATCGCTCCGTCGGGTCAGAAGGTTGTCCAGAGACAATGCACTGTAATTTTAAGGCCTATTTTTGTTTACCTTTCACGTGCTACGTTCTGTGCCTAAGTTCTCTGATGGTCTGTGACTATGTCCTATTTGTTGGCTACCTCTATTCTCTGTAGTGTTCCCTACGTTTCATTGTGTTTCCCATAAACTGTTGTATTGTTCCTTTTTCCATGTGCTCCTTGTCCTCTATGTCATCTGTACCATTGTGTTCCTGTCCCTTGTTTCTATCTCTTCGGTTCCCTGTATCTTGTTGCATGTGCTAATTGTTCATTGTTCCCTGCGGCGTTCTGTCTTCCTCGTTCCCGGTGTCTTCTGGTCCCTTGTGTACCTTGTTACTATTTTCTTTGTTCCCTGCTTTCTTGCTCCCTGTGCTTCCTATCCGTTGTCTCTATGTTTCCTGTGATGCTCTGCATTCCGCTATGCTCCATGTTACTTATGTTCTCTGCACTCTCTTGTGTTCCTTGTTCCTTGTCCTCTGTTTCTTGCTCCTTGTGTTTTTGTTCCATAATCTCTCAGCTCCCTTGTGTTCTTTCGTCCATGTTCCCTTGTTCCCTGTGTTTCTTGATCTTGTTTCCTATTTTCAATGTTTCCCTGTATACCCTTATGTTCGTGCCACTTGTTCCCTATTGCTCCCTGTAATGCTCTATGTTCCCTGATATTCTCTGTTTTCTCGTTCCAGATGTTCCATGTTCCCTGATCCATGCTCCATATTTTCTCTGTTCTGTGTCCAATATGTTCCATATGTTCCATGGGTTCCTATGATGTTCCTCATTTCCCTATGTTCCATGTTCTCTGTTCTGTGCTCTGTTCTCTGTTCTGTGTTCCCTATGTTCCACATTCTCTGCTCTGTTTTCCATATATTCTATGGTCCATGTTCCGTGATATTCCCAGTGATGTTCTCTTGTGCCCTGTTCCTTGTTCTATATTATACGCTCTCTGTCCAATATGTTCCATTATGTTCCATGATAGTTCTATGACCTTCCTATTCCCTATGTTCCATGTTCCTGTACCTTATGGTCCATGTTCTATTTTCCCAATGTGTCATATTTTTTGTTCTGCGTTCCCTTTGTTCTATGATCCATGTTCCGTGATATTCTCCATGATGTTCTCTTGTTCCCTCTTCCTTGTTCTATAAGATCTCTGTTATGTGGCTTCTGCGTCTTGTAATATGTTCCATTATGTTCCATGATATTCCTATGATGTTCCACCTTTCTCTATGTTCTATGTTCCTCTTTTTTGTGTTCTATGTTCTATGTTCTGTGTTCCTTTGTTTCATGTTCTCTGTTTCGCGTTCCATTTGTTCCATGATCCATATTCCGTGATATTCACCATGATGTTCTTTTGATCCATGTTCCTGTTTCTTGTGTTCTTTGTTCTGTGTTCAATAAGAGACATTATGTTCCGAGATATTCTCTACGATGTTCCTCTGTTCCTTATGTTCCATCTAAGCACATTATGTCTGCTTCGCAAGGTGAGAATTGTGAGATATAGGGCCTGATCTCATAATGAGCGCTACATTCCTGCCTGAAGTGACGTCACAGCCACACAACGCGCAAGGCTTCATTTTCAGCCGGTGTCACGAAATAGAGTATCCCCCGTATTAATTGTATCCCCCAAATTAAAAAAAGTCGAAAAAATCGTTTCCGCGTGTAATTTTGGGGCAAATTAATTTTCATCTGCTTTGCTTTGAACAATGCCACTAACAGCTATGTTTATTCCTACTAAATAATTTGTTTTGCTCTGTTTTTAGAGCACTTAAAACATTTAAAACACTTAAGGACACTCAGAATCACTAAATAAATTGGAGTTGCCTTTATCTGAGCATTGCTTAGGACACTTAAAACAATTAGAGTCACTTTAAATTTTGATTAAGGCATACATTTTTTTATTATGCGCATTTTTCAAAAACGGGGATATAATGGTTTATCCCCCCGGATAGTATAGACCGGTTAATTCCATCCGGGGGGATAGATTAATTCATCCCCCCGGATACCTTTCAGGGGGGATACTCCGTTTCGTGTCACCGGCTCATGCTATGTCCACTGAACATACGTCGATGCCAAAAACCGAGCCGGTTGGTCTCATTGCGATACGATTGCATTTCTTGAATTAGACATTCAATTGAAATTTCTTAATTATGCAGCTGGAGAATAATTGACATGCGTAGACTCTACTTAATCATTGCAAGTTGCAGCAGCATCGACTATCTGCCAAACTCAGTAGCCTACTAATCCATATCAACACCTATATAGTCGCGATCAGATTGACACAACAGCACTTCTCAGACAACTTGTTAGGCGTTTAAAGAAACACACAGTTCGTTGAAGAGCCTTTTCGAAGGCTAATAATTCGTAGGCTGTTGACGGAACGACCGTGCTTAAAAATAATTAGGGCCTATCCGATCGCTCAAGTAACAGTATGCAACACTATTAGCCTACTATATATTAAAATGCTTTAATTGATCTTTGTCAGGATATTTTTTGCATATCATTTTAGACAAAATAATTTTAAAAGGAATGCAATATAAGTTAAGAAACTACGAAGTGGAATGGAAGAATATTAAATAAGGTTAATAATATCATTGCGTGAATCTGTCACTTTTGTTGGATTTGAACAAGGAATACTTTTTATAGGTAATGAAATGCTTTATCTTCTGACATCGAAGCGGAAGTACAAACTGCGAGTTGACTTGGAAAACTGGGAAGGAGCGAAAGGCTATGCAGAATATTCGACATTTTCCATTAGTTCATCGTCCGATAATTACAGACTAACATATGGCAATTATTCTGGAAATGCAGGTAACTTTTTTTCAACTTTTAAGAAACACTTTAGCTTGTGAAGACCTAACGAAGAAAGAAAAAGAAGAGGAATAAAAAGAATATCATGATGATTATGTTGACGACGATGATGACGACAACGATGATGATGATGATGATGATGACGATGACTTTGATAATGATGATGATGATGACGATGACATTGAGGATGATGGCATTGATGCTGCTGCTGATGTTGATGCTGCTGATGTTGTTGATGATGGTGATGATGATGATGATGATGATGACGACGATGATGATGATGATGATGGTGATGATGATGATGATGAGGATGAGGATGATGTCACGACGACGGCGACGGCGACGGCGACGACGACGATGACGACGACGACGACGACGACGACGATGATGATGATGATGATGATGATGATGATGATGATGATGATGATGATGATGATCGTGTGTGTTTATTTCCTGATCCAGATAAAAAATAAATATATTGAAGTGAACATAATAATTCAACCTAATTTGGCTACCACAGTAGATCCAGAAGGGATGGACAATCCCGCTAATATAGGGTCGCCCAGTAAACATGTAAAATTATATAAAAACACAATAGCGCATGATGTTCATTCTATTTGCAAGAACACAAAGATCATTAGCGAGGAACACTTATTACTAGACAATCGACAAATTTATAGAGTACAATGTAGCTAAAATATATTTCAAGACCACCACCTTTGGATGAAAGCAAAAGGATTTGGTCTTGATCCTTGAGAACTCAATCGATCTGCTTTGGAACCAATCAACAGTTACAAAAGCTTGAACTTCCTTTGCTGGTCTCATTATTCTCTGATCTTCACCTTTTCCTCCAGCGTTGGTGAACTGGGTGTCACGCTTAATAGTGCCTTGACGTTTGCTGGACACCTGTCTCTCCTGACCCGATCCTATTCTTAGGCGCTACCTAACGAGACGACCTATTGCGATTAGGAGTCTTTCAATGTGTTTACGACTATGATACATGCCTGCATCTTCACATGAATTGACTGTTGTAACTCCATGCTAAATCAGATAGCCTATATAAGATGGGAGATGGAATATGTTGCACACAGATAATTTTATTATAACAAATCAGTGGTAATGAAGGATCCCGTCATTAATTCAAACCTGAAAGAAATATATAATGGTAGGAAGTGAACAACAGCTCAGCAGCTGAACTACGCGCACCATAAAGTGATGTCAGTTTTCTCGCACAGAGTATCTGGAGAACCATCCAAGGCTCAGGAGCAGACGGTCGACAGTTACAAGTGCAGAACATGCGTTTCCCGATGTGCAGACCTGCCCAAGGAAGGTCTTAGTAGACCTACTAAATGAAATTATTGACTAATGAGGTTAATATTCGTATCGTTTCGTCTTTTAGATGCGTTTTAGCTAGGTCTTCAGTGTAGCTAGTCAAAGACTCAAAGTGTATTAGTGTGCAATAGTATGTTGTGAAGAAACTATTGAAACATTAGCGCTAGTAAAGTACAAAGAAATTTGTGATTTTATCAGAAGCCTGTGATATCTCACAGTCGTTGGGTCTTGCCGAGTAGGTCTATCTACGTGAAGGCCTTCATGGGCCCTTGTGCCCAGATTAAGCTGTCCTAAAACATCATCAGAAAAACGCCGGTTAAACAAAAGAAAATTTGGTGAATTTTTTATTCAGCTTTGCCAACAAGCAACGAGCTTCGAAGGTAATTTATGCTGATTCAAAGTGCAGCATTTGAAAACTGTCCTTAATAAATTGCAGGTGACGATCTGAATTACCACTATGGAAAGCAATTCACCACCAAAGATGCAGACAACGATGAAGACGGAGGCAACTGTGCCCGGACGTATGGTGGAGGATGGTGGTACTGTAACGGTTGTGTTCACGTTAATCTTAATGGCATATATCGTCAGCGATATGAAACCTTTAGCAGTTGGATGGGTATTCATTGGGCACATTGGCTTGGTTCTGGTTCTGTTTCCTTAAAGTCAACCGAAATGAAAATTGTTCCGGTGGCTTAGAGGACATTTTGCATGCTGTGTAGTACAAAACAGAATCCAATCGATTAGATGCCTCGTCATGGCAAGGGTAAAGACTGATTCCTCTGAGTATTACTTGCCTAATTCTTGTCCTTATAATTGCAATTAGACAGAGTTTCATAAAGTCGTTATCTTTGAAATAACCGGAGTCTGGAATTTTTATTTTTAAATTTAAATTGTATTTCTGTGTGTATGTTCTCGAACAGCAATTTGTTTTCATGGAAAATTCGAAATAAAACTTTTGAAAAATTTATTAACAGGACTATATTCAGTAGGCCTAATTTAAAATCGGTCGAAATCTGTAAATGAAAATGGATGTCGTCAGTGTTTTACACTTTAGTTATGAGCTGCTTGTATTACAATTGCGTCTGATGAGTAGGCCCTATTGTAGCCTACATATTTGGTATATATTTAGTGCTATATAGGCCTACAATATATTATAATACTTATGTCGTCCTTCTTCAATTTTGCGTTTAATTCATTGGAGTAGCATAATCTGATGCGAATGTTTCCTCCAGCGTCTGCTGTAATTTCTAAATATGACAGTTTAATGCCTGATGTATCGATATTAAGTTTATACAGACGATCATCGCTTAACCCGCTGCTCATAATAAACGGTCATTTCAATGATTTCATAAACAGAAAATCTAGGTAATTGCTCCAAAACAGTCTTTGTAACGTTTAGTCACTTAGCCCATTGGATATCTGTATTTTTTTACTTTGTTTTTGTACACGAGCGACATAATATTTTGCCTTATAAGTATTCATGGAGTGACCGTTGCTATCGTGGTTGTTCTGATTCTGTTAACCGATCGAAAACTAGACGATAGTTAATTTCAGACTGGTGAATATAAAATAACTTGAATAGCTCTATCAATAGCCTAAAGAAACTTACTCTTTTCTCAAGTTTTCTAGCGCAGAAAAAGATTTAAATATTCTCAATTGGTCCTAAATATTGATATCCATATCGGTAATAAAGGCTTACGCTTTTTAATTTGGTTTTAAGGTCTATTTTCTGGAAATCAAAATGAATGTCTTTAATTTCTTAAATATTAACCCTTGCAATCCGAGGAATTCATATTTCAGCAAAAATTATTCTTAGTTCATATCTTTCAAAGAATCCAACAGCCCTTCATATAGGCATAATTATTATAACCCATGTCCTGCAATTTAAATCTTCGAGGATTTCTCAACGTCCACAAAATCCATACGAGGAGACCAGCCAACACCGGCGCAGTATCAAATCAAGTTGGAGGAATTGCGGAGCTTAATTAAGTGCTTAACTCTTTTCTCGCGTTGCCAGGTCGGAATCAGAAAAGGTGAAGTCGTAGATGACTGAATATCTGCCTTATCACCCCACATTGCCAATGATATAATGAGAAGTGGCTGAGGTAATTCAATGTCGTTTCACTGTATAGGCCTAATTGGCCAAATATGACCTTCATGATACACCGTCGCCTTTTAAAAATTAGTAGCCTATCTGTGGAATAAATCAGCCTCAACTTGACTCGTCGCTTGCTATAAAATTAAACGTCGCCATACTTTGTAAACTTCTGGTACCCACGCCATAGGCCCGATGGAAATAATAATAGATGTCAAAAACTTTTTTCCCGTTTTTTATTCTCTCCCAAAAAACGTCGTTTTTTTCGTTTTTTTTATTTTTCCCATCGGTTTTTATCGGTTTTTTATTTTTTCTTTAACTTTATTTATTCATTTACTTTCGGTTATTATTTTCCTTAATTTTAATTTTTTCTGGCATTCCTTATGTTTTCCGCCAACTCTCAAAAATTCAGCTAACTAAAGTCATTATTTCATCCTTTAACATCATCATTTAAGAGATAGCCTGCGTGTGGTAGGTTCCTAATGAATGTTTTCAAGGTTAAAATGCGGTTTTAGATGTAGCAAAGTCAAATTAATTACCGTTTCCATTTTTTATCGGTTTTTTGTCGTTTTTTATTTTTTCGAAAAAACTACGTTTTTTCCATTTTTTATTTCGTTTCCATCGTTTTTTTACATCTATGGAAATAATTATCTGGAATGAATTATTCCTTTCACATCTGTGGCTTAAATCAAATTACCAGGGTCACTTAACCCTTATAGGGTATCGATTTTTTTCCACAGTTTTTGGTAACCGGGGGGTAAAAAATACCCCCAATTTATTTTCGTCAAATCTATGGAAATTAATAATTATTCTGATAGACAAGGACAATAGAACACATTATTGAATGTAATGAGTATGAAATCTTAAATTAAAATGATGACTCGTTCCAATATGACTGTCTAAAGCGAAAGTAGTAATAAGTTGTGAGTCAATGCTACCATGCTACCAGTTTCAGATACTGATCTCTAAAGACAAATGCTGTGTCGTAGGGTTGATTGAAATAACTAACTGCAAGCAATAACAAGCGGTTGTAATAGTCAGTAACTATGACGTTTCCAAATTTTTACTTCACAAAACTGAAAAAATAGAACATTCAGTGACAAGTAGGCCTACACCCATAATAGTTTTACCACAGTTTCAGTGGCAATGGCCAATGGGCATGCATCTTATGCATTCGTATGATATACAGTATAATTGGCCATATTATTATGGACAAGGCTAAGAAAACGGTTTATTGGTACATATATACATACACACATACATACATACATACATACATACATACACACATACATACACACATACATACATACATACATACATACATGCACACATGCATGCATAGTTACATGCATAAACACATCTATATATACTTATATATATATACATATATAGTATACATACATACATACATACATACATACATACATACATACATACATACATACATACATACATACATACATACATACATACATACATACATACATATACACACATACATACACACATGCATACACATACACATGCATGCATACATACATAAATACATACATACATACATGCATACATACATGCATACATACATGCATACATACATACATACATACATGTGCACACATACACATACTTGCATACATACACATATGTATGTATGTATGTATGTATGTATGTATGTATGTATGTGTGTATGTATGTATGTATGTATGTATTTATGTATGTACGTGTATGTGTGTATGTTTGTGTGTATATGTATGTATGTATGTATGTATGTATGTATGTATGTATGTATGTATGTATGTATGTATGTATGTATGTATGTATGTATGTATGTATGTATGTATGTATGTATGTATGTATGTATGTATGTATGTATGTATGTGTACTGTGTATGTATAAGTACATATGCAACTTCTATATAACATACGCGTTGAACGCTGCTGCATCAACCAAGAAATAGTAGTCTGCCGCTAGGTGGCAGCGCAATATGGCACAACTGAAAACGACATTGTGAAGAAAAAACATATCTAGGAAAAGTCACAAAAGCAAAAGTCTGTCTTGTTTTATTCAAAAGAAGCGTACGAAAAAAGTAGACTGGGGGTTATTTTTTACCCCCCGGTTACCCTATAAGGGCTAAGAGAGGAAGTGATAGACTGTTTTTCATATCAAATCAAATTTATTGGAATCGATTTAGTATAGGCTATACATTCACAGAGCACATTTTGAAATTTTAAAAAATGGCAACATAAACTTCACCGGACAAAGTCAGGTAGGCTTGAGAATATAGTAGCAGCGAAGAATAGTGTGAATCGACTCATGAGAAGAAGAAGCTCAACGGTTCAGGCCTATCTAGTCATATTCATTACAGTTAAACTGAGTGAAGCAACAACGAAGAACAAGTATTGACACCGTGGATTGCAGTCATAGTCATAGCTTACATACATATTTTTATAGGCCAACTTAAATAAATTCAGAGAGCTTACAGAAATTTTGACGCATCGTTGTAGTAAGTTCATATCAGTAGCTTTTGCTCCTGTACAGTACTGTTGTCGTCGTAGGATGTGTGGACATTATCATAAGCGCTATCATGGAGTTAGTAGGTTCATTATACCATTATCTTTTGGTCTACCATTTGCACAACACTAGAATTTCTGCTCGATCGGTTAACCGATGAATTTAAAAGAGACAAAGCAATTATTGACTTTCTAAATGGACGTGGTCGGTTATTCGATCGCCTACGAACGTGTTTCAGTGAAGTATTTGCAAATTTAGTCACACGTGTCATAGTTTTAGGCTAATTCTCCAGTATAATACGAGTTGTGGATATGTAGGCTATGGCAGGTAAAATTGTCTTTACATCTTCGAATTGAGAAAAAACTTATTTTATCCAAAGTGCAACGAGTAAGTAAGTAATTCGTCGGGCAATTAGCCCTGAAATAAATAATCACTGATTCGAAGAATGTGCATAAGACTGCTTGAAAAAAAGAATAATAAGCTGTAGGCCTATTAAGACAGGTAGCCTACACAGGGTTGCCAGGTTGTCGCGAAAAGCGCGAATTGGGCGACTTTTGAAAGTGCTCGCGACTGAAAATTTCGTCCTCGCAACCTCGCTCTTTTTGGGCGACTTTTTAATTGTCTCGCGGTCGCCACGACGACATTTTGAAATCTCATAAATTCACCGCGGTAGATTAAAATTACCGTGATCAGTTGTGTGTGGCGTTGTCTACCTAGTAATAAAGGCATTAATTCTCTAAGGAGCATGGACTAATTTACCGTAAGCACTAAATGCTTGTCACATAAATTTTTACGTCAATGTTTTCATCATGTATCTTCCGACTGGCGCGTTTCTATTAACCTCCATCTTTCATGCACGAGGTACGCGGGCACCTGGCCTATTTCGGGAAAAGTACTATAGCCTAGATGGCATTCTTCTAACTCACGCTATGGGAAAGTGGCTGAAATACGTTAAATTATACAACAAGAATTGGGAACGACTCCCAGATTGTGAAGGTAGGTTTGATAACTCCCAATTCACTACAATGCATAGGCCTAACCTTTATATACATGCACGATTCATTTATGGTTTGTAAACCAATCTATACGTAGGCTAACTAGAAATTGCGGTGAAATTTATTACTGAATGCAAAAATACTTAATGTGTAACAGACTCCCGGAAAGACTCATGGCACCATTAAATCATTAGTGACGTGCTTTTTACGACATGATGACTGTCCATAGTGTCCAGTGATCCCTACGGCGAGGACAAAGCTTTTTGTATTGTATTGTATTGTATTGTATAAAAAACATTTATAAAGCGCCTCTACTAGGGTGAACCATTCAGAGGCGCTCCCAGTGCGCAAGGCCACGAGAGAAGAAATAGGTTTTAAGAAAAGAAAATGAGGAGGAAGGATTTCCTGTCAGAAGTTGAGATCGAATAGAAGGAGAGAGCGTATTCCAAAGAGAGGGGCCAATTGATGTAAAGGAACGTAAGGCATGTAGAAAAGCTCGATAATCTCGCGATTTTCGCGACTTTTTGTCGTGATAATCTCGCGACTTTCGCGACTTTTTGTCCAGTTCTAGCGACAAAGTTTCTCCGAAATCTGGCAACCCTGAGCCTATAAAGAAAAACAATCGAAAGGTACCAACCACTAAAAATGTTCCCTATCATAACATCATGGATCAGTTCAAGAAAAAAACGAAAACAGGGCGTGTATCTAATCATCTTTATGGCGCTGCAGCCTGGTCCCGAAAGTGTTTGCCGATAACGATGTTGGTTACCATTCTACGCAGAGTTCAAATCGTTAACATGCCCTTCTGCAATGACTTTTCTGCTCAAAACTTGGAACTCTTCGAAGAAACACATTCGTAGCCACTTTCAAGCGAGGATCCGCTAAGAGTAGGACTAAGCTTACACATCAACAACCATTTTGTAGGCCTACAACATCCAAGCGCTCCTATAACGTCTACGCCAGAAATGTATGGCTGTCGAAACACGCCGCATCCTGTAATCAAATTGTTCCTTGTGACAACCTTCTGCGCTATCATGGAGCCTGTCCAAATGTGCCTCGTAGCCTAAATACTTTTGCCGATGGTAACTCGATATGCCTGTTAGTAGACTGAACCTTGTGATCGCCCTATGCAATGATTTGCTGACGTAAGCCTGCAGTTTACTATTAGGCCTACAATATTATCTGTTCACTTTTATCCAGGCATAATGTCCTTTTGCCTGGCAGTGGCCAGCTTAATTGCTTACCCCATGACTTCCAAACATAAATTTCTAATGACTCTTGTGGGTTCATACAGTAATTAGGCCTACACGGAAGTAGACTACATGTATGTGTTGCCTATTCCGTCCTATATATAGGACGGAATAGGCTACACATTTTGTGGGTCCTGTTGCACTAACAATGAGCATGCAATAAGTGTATCTGGTGAACCAATGTATTGCATCGATAAAGTGTTGGATGTTATTCGGAACTAAGCATCAAAATCGTCTGCCTCAGTTAGCCTGCTCATCACTCGATTTCGTTTTTCTGATTTCATCAGTTACTATCATGACTTCTTAAGTATACTGTTGTTGACTTTTTTATTGATGCTTTTTGCAATACGATAAGATGTTCTAGAAGTCTTTATCTTATAACGGATAACTTTACATTAAGTCAAATTGCTCAATGTCATGAACATTGTGTATTGTTTTCTTTCCAGAAATGCAAGTTGAATGTTTTTCTTGAAGTTGTTAGGCATAAAATGTCTTTAATTCATAGTTCTGATTCATTTGATGTGTCTTTTCTATACCTACTTGCATTGCCGATTTAAAACATGATTTCAATTTCCTTTCCAGTTGTGTTTCAAATTAACACTGTACTGTGCTTATGGAGAGTCAGACAGAGAGAGGGAGGGGAAGGGAAGGAGGGAGGGGCGGCAAGGGAGGAGGTGGGGTGGCAGGGGTGGGAGGGTAGAGACGGAGATAGCCCGTTAATAGAAGGGGATTCATCGTAAATACAGAACGAATAAATCGTAAATAGACGGCGAGTCGCCGTAAAAAAGGTAGCAATTAGGCGTAGATGACCGGCGATTTTCCGTTGGATAACGGCAAATCTCCGTTACAAAAACAGGTATTCACCGTTGAAATGTGCTGAATTGCCGTGTAAAATACGGGAAATTTACGCAAAAATAAGGAGAGTCGCCGTAAATAAAACGGGGAGTCCCCGTTATAAAAAAACGGGGACGAGTCGTAAATTTACGATGTCGCCCGTAAAATAACGGTGAATTGCATGGCATCCCAGTTGCCGTGCAATTCACCGTTATTTTACGGGATTTATTTTTACAGTGTAGCATGTCATTTAATGTGTGAACTGCATGGCGTCATCTGCAGATGCTTTGTTGCTTCCTTGTGGTTAAATTTTCAAACCTCTGACTTCAGTCACGAAATAGAAATCCGCGTTAATTCCGACGAGATCAAATCACACAAATTATTCTACAATTCATTGTCGTGTGTGGTTATTCTAGACTTTGGTGATTACCAGAAATTGATGCATCTGCATCTATCTGTATTTATGTTATGTGGTTCATCCCATAATTACTGCCTAATCCTGTATTCTGGCAAGCCGCATTAATAAAATGACATCTGACTACCCTGATACAGGCATTTTGGCAGAATGGTGATGCACCTTGGCATCTCTTGGTAATCTACATGTACATGTCGGTTGAAGATGGATCAGCCAAACAGTTGAATATGATTATCGTTTAGGAAAACCTAAATTGACATTCGTAGTCAACACATTTGTCTGTTCCAGAATTGAGTATTACATTTCTCTTCTTGTTGGCATTCCAAAGGTCCATGTATCTCCTGTTCAATCTGCTATCGGATCACTTCCTGGCATAGGCGCAATCACGTCCTACAAGTTGGGGGGACCATAATGAATCACGTCCTAAAAGTTGGGGGGACCATAATCATAAAGTTAGGGGACCACTCAAAAGTTGGGGGGACGCGTTCCGTGGGTCCCATAGGGTGGTTGCGCCTATGCTTCCTGGCCGTTTTAAATGGGCCCATAATTAGATATCATCGCTCATGATTAACCAACTTCCTTTCTCTGCCCTGCATCCAATATAAAGTCTTTACCTTGGTCCTCAAGTCCAAACTGTGTCTTTTGCCAAAATATCTCAGGAGTCTAGGTCATTCTCCTCTTTCTGCATATTCCCCGTTCTTTGGATAGGAACTAAGACCACCATCTCTTAAGACCGATACCTTGCCGTCATTTGGCCCTAATAATAATAATAATAATAATAATAATAATAATAATAATAATAATAATAATAATAATAATAATAATAACAACAATAATAATAATAACAATAATAATAATAATAATAATAATAATTAATAATTAATAATAATAATAATAATAAGTTCCTGCGATTTCAATCAATTCATAAACTTTTAGTTCGAGCTAATAAATCTGATATTTGTAGAAGAACTTTGGCAAAATTTGCTCGACTATGGATTCTCGTATTTATTAATGTTGAAGCATTCTTGCTAAGAAATTTTATCATTTCCGAAAATGCGGGCCCCTGAAAACTTCGGGCACGGGTGCTGTAGTACACTTAGCACCTACCTTAAAAACTAAGACACACGTTTTTTGCCTCACTTGCTGTTAATAGGCCGCCGTCTTGACATTTCTCGGCCGCCTTGACTTTTCAAGACTTTTACATGCATACATAGTACATGATTATATACATAGTACATAATACATACATACACAAATACACATATACATACATACAAACATACAAACATACTACATACATACATACATACACACATACATACATACATACATACATACATACATACATACATACATACATACATACATACATGCATACATACATACATACATACATACATACATACATACATACATACATACATACATACATACATACATACATACATACATGCATGCATACCTAGATACATACATACATACATACATCCATTTACATATACATACACACATGCATACATATATACATACATACATGCATACATACATACAAACATACATACATACATACAGACATACATACATAATTACATACATAAAATACATACATACATAGTATGAATACATAAATACATACATACATACATACATATATACATACGTACATACATACATACATACAAACATACATACATACATACATACATACATACATACATACATACATACATACATACATACATACAAACATACATACATACATACATACAAACATACATACATACATACATACATACATACATACATACATACATACATACATACATACATACATACATACATACATACATACAGAGCCTATTGCTCCCTTCTCTATCTAAAGTCTCTTCCGAATATATTACTATGTTAAATATCAATTAAATATATTACTATGTTAAATATCAATTGTGTTATCATTATTTTTCTGTATGTTATGTTTTATTGTGGGATCAATAAATGATTTTGATTTGATTTGATTTGATTTATACATACAAACATACATACATACATCATCAGATACATCGCCCCCTTCTGCCACTTCACTGCGTCCTCTTAGGTCCTCTGATCGGCTTGACCTCTTTGTCCCCCGAGTCGGGACTGCCATGGCTCAATCCAGACCATTTGCCTGCATTGGTCCCTCCCTATGGAATGGGCTTCCCCCATCAGTTCTCTCTGCCATCCTCTCTGGTAGTGTGTCCTCGTCTTTCTCTCGTCTAAAAACTTGTCTTTTTCCTCGGAGTTAAACGCACTGGGAGCGCTTCTGAAAAGCTCTTGCTGCGAGAAGCGCTTTATAAATGGTCAGATAAGATAAGATAAGATACATACATACATACATACATACATACATACATAAATTCATCATACAGTTGCAAACATACAGATGCAAGCATACTATGTACAATTATTGTACATGCATAGATACATGACTACATGGATACACGATCATGCATTGATGCATAGATAGTTAGATACATTAAAACACGCTAACACGCACACAGAATTATATTTGTGATGTCGTATCTTCCTTATAATTTATAGGATTGCAGCACAACGTTGAATTTACGCAAATATATAATTTATGGTGCTAACATGAATTGTTATTAAAAATGCATAAGGCCTATTGGAAAGTCTTTTATCATAAATTGCAGGTGACAGTATGAGTCTCTACAACCGCGGAAGACAATTCACCACCATCGATAAAGACAACGATGGCAGAGGAGACGCCAACTCTGCCGAAAGTTGTGGCGGAGCGTGGTGGCACGATTACTGTTCTGTCTCTACTCTTTATGGCAACTATTATCAGCGAAATGATACTGTTATTTCTCAAACGGGGATCCATTGGACTTATTGGAAATCTAGCTTTACTTATTCATTAAAGGCAACCGAAATGAAACTTTTTCCGGTGGCTTAGAACATAAAATGCTGTTTAGTTAGAGAAAGAATACAATCGATAATTTTCAATATTATGTCATAGTTAAATATAGACCATAATTATTCTGAATATTGCATGCCTGATTTTGTAACTGTAAGTGTAATAAAACGGTTTTATAGCGCCTTCAGTGATGAGCTATGGTGTGGAAACTATTCCTTTTTTTTGATTCATTTCGTTTGCATTATATTATTGTATGCTGTGATAAAGCAGAATTTTTCCTTGCATAGTTCTAAATGAAGTTGGCGACTGATTAATATAAAAAATCTAGACTTTAAAGTCGAATGTGACTGCATACTAGACTGGAGCTTATTTTTTTATTTGTGAAATTTGATCTTCGTACCCCCTCAGTTTTTCCCTGTATATGAAATAAAAATTCTGGCAAAATATCAGCACAATTGAACAATATTTAGGGGTAGCTCAATGATGGTGAAGTTTCTGATACCAGAGCTGTGTGAGCCTTTATATTTCGGATACTACTGAAACTAGCGTTTTATGTCTTGATTAATTCTCATGATAAATAAATAACCAAATCTTATTTTCTAAGTAAATTGAAACATTCTCCAATCATACACGCACTTAGATCACATTGTTTTGCTGACAAGACACAATTTCCATGAATTCATATTACAGACATGTTAAGACTTGTTTACTCTTTGGACTGACTAATCAGTGACTATGCTTAGTAAGCATTGTAAGCAACACTGATGCAGCAGTAGCTGCAGTATGTTTGTTTAACAGATGATGATGAAAAGAAGATGATGAAAAGAAGGTGATGAAAAAGAAGATGATGAAAAGTGAGGAGGCTATTAGAGGCATCCCATTTAAGACACCGAAAAGAAAGAGGGGGCGAAAACTGTCGTTACCCCAGAACTCGCAGCAGCTCTCGATCGAACCAAAGTGTCCGACCGTAAGGCCGTTTTTGTTATTGTGGAAACTGCAAGAAGCGTGGGACAGAACATTGATGAACTTGCTTTAAACAGAGACTCAATTCGCCGACATAGAGTAGAACACCGAGCTCAGAGATAAGTAAAAATAAAAACAGAGTTTCAGGGTAACACTCCACTTGTTGTTCACTGCATGGGACGGTAAGCTGATCCCTGATCTTACTGGAAAAGAGAAGGTCGATCGCCTGCCAGTATTGGTTTCATGGAAAGGACTTTCTCAGCTACTCACAGTTGCCAAACTTCCATCTGGAACAGGCGAGGCTCTGGCTGCTGCTGTCTTTGGAGTCATTGAAGACTGGGGCATAGCCGGCAGCATCCGAGCTATGTGTTTTGATACGACCAGCTCAAACACTGGTCGGATCGCTGGTGTCCTTCTAGAGAAGAAGCTTGAGAAGGAGCTCTTGTCACTGGCTTGCAGGCATCACATTATGGAATTGATAATTGGTGCAGTGTTCAAAGTGTGCTTGGGGCCCACCACATCTTCTCCGCAGGTTGCACTCTTCAAACGCTTCCAGGAATATTGGGGACTCATAGACACGGCCAAGTATGAAACAGGAATTTCAGCTCATGACGTGCCAGCTCTAGTGGAAGACATAAAGCAAGACACAATCGATTATGCCAACAAGCAGCTTCCACAGAGTCATCCAAGAAATGATTATAAAGAATTCTTGGGACATGCAATTGTCTTTCTTGGTGCTGCTCCAGCCACAGGAGTGCGCTTCATGTTACCCGGAGCAATGCACCATGCCCGATGGATGTCAAAAGTCATATACAGTCTCAAAATATGGATGTTCAAGGCTCAATTCAAACTGACTCCTGCAGAAGAGAGAGGATTACGAGATGTATGTGTGTTCGCAGTACGTGTCTACCTGAAAGCTTGGATCTCCGCACCTCAAGCATCACGTGCTCCTTACAATGACCTGCTGCTGCTGAACTTACTGCTCGATTACTCATCAATCCATTCAGCCATCTCAAAGGCAACATCGCACAAGTTTTCGAATCACTTGTGGTACATGTCACAGGAACTGGTGAGCCTGGCTTTCTTCGACCGTTGAGTCAGTTCATCAACGAAGAGACTGATGGTGAGTGCCATGCAAAATAGAGCAAGCCGAGATAAGGACCATTCCAAGCGAATCACAATTGCTCTGGATTCCTTCAAGGACAAGAACTTGGAAGATTTTGTCACAGCCCAGTCAATGACACTGATCCAAATGCTGGAACTTCCAGACGGATTTCTCGCAGTTAACCGGTCTTGTGGGAAGACAGAGATGACTACAAGCAGGCTACAGAAACAGTGGAGTCTATGAAAGTTGCCAATGACCATGCTGAGCGTGGAGTGGCGCTCATTCAGGAGTACAGTGGATTATTAACCAGTGATGAAACACAGCTGCAGTTCCTGCTACAAGTTGTCGAGGACCATCGTAAAATGTACAGTTATAGCAGGACACAGACTCTGTCCGGGTTGCCATGAAAACAAGAGAACCATGAGTTTGCTGGACTCTGTTAGACTTATGCTATAGAATCTGATGTGCTCTGTCAAAGAATTTATGAGCAGTGTATTTTTGTTCAAAAGTAAATACTGTGTTCAGTTTAAAATAAATACCGATGCAGTTCGCAGAATTTTCGTCGTTTCCGTAATATCTTAGGGACTTGAGCTACCTCTAAACATACGAATTTACTGCTCAAACTTTTTTCACAGTGTTTCTATATAATAAGGAACAGATTTGGGGGGTACGACTTTCAAATATTAAAATTTTTAATTTTTTTAATTCTTAAGCTCCAGCCTACTGCATACTATAAAATATGGGATCTGGTGTCCTCGTTTCATTCCAAGAAACGCGCCTAGCACAGTACTCCAGATTAGACAGTTGTTGTAAATATCATTGCACTATCCTGGTTGTAATGATTAGGCCTACATACATGTAGGCATAAGGTGTTACAGTAATCGGATAAGCTTATAATTATATCATGACAAAGTGCATCGGTTATAGTGACTACGTGTTGGAACAAATTTAAAATTTCAAACCTTATTCAAGTATTATAATTATAATACATGTATATTTACTATTTAGTCAGAATTTGTAGAAATAGCCAATGATGTCACCGGTCATAAACGCTTTAGTCTTAATGTGAACGGCATTACTGCACAGTCGCTTTAATTGCGAATTCGTTGTTAAGTGTAGGCCTATACATATGTGAGCTGATCCAGGAGACCAGGCGGATGTCGCTACATACAATTTTGAGAAAACGGCCAAAAATGACCGGCAGGGTAAAAATTGCGTATTTTGACTTTGAGTCAATTTCGTGTAGTAAAATCATTAATTTATCATTCAAACTTATTTGAATAACAAAATTTTGCGTTTTAATGTGCCTAAATCATGTTTTTGTACAAGGTACCGAAACGATATTGACGAAAAAGGCCATTTTTAACGCAGATAGATCGCTTTCTACTGTTGCGATATAGCGATATTTATGCCACTTATAATATATGCACAGAAAGGTCAGCATGTCTATTTTTAGATTTACTAACGTCCTGGCCTTGTTTTTCAAAAGCCAAGCAATCCGAACAGGATTTCCAACAGCCCCGATAGGTCGATTATCGTACACAACCTTATCTGGGTCCATAGTAACGGTCACGTGATTGAAATTCCAATGTGTCATTGGACAGTATTTAGGTCAGGCTAGGTCAGGCATGCGCAGTTTGTATTATGGAGATCAGAAGATGATGATGGGATTTAAAGACCTGCTGGTAGGCCCTAGTACTTTTGGAGAAAATTACTTTTCAGAGGTAAATAATCTCTCAATTTTCGGATGACAATAGGATCCCCGACGCATTGAAGTCGAAATTATCATCGGCGTTTTTGCGTACGAATTTTGAAGTAAGTCGATGGTAGGCCTATAATTGTTTTCTACAGTTCTGAAAGGCTCCGCGATTACCTTAGCGATTAATTTTCGAGGGATGAAAATGATTCAGACGCGTGTGGAGAATGTTGCGAGTTATAGTCAAGACGCTGATTTTGGCATGCTGGCTGCTGGGATTCTATAATTGACAGGTTAAATCGTCGCTAACATGTGTCAGTGACGCTTTGACGAAGGTGGATAAAAGGAGGAGATCTAGTGAATGCTTACAAGATTATCACTGGAGAGGATTCGAAGCAGCAATTAAAGTGGGATAGGTTTTTAAATTAACACCACACAAGAACAAGGCAACTCGACGAGGTCACTTCATACATTAGGCTATTTAAGAAATCAAAGGAAAATTAGTGCAGAAATTCTTCAGTGCAAGACTTGCAGATTCATGGAATAGCTTGAATAACAGTACTGTGTTCAACTGTGCATGGACATTGTCATGATTTTAATGAAGAATTATGGAAATGGGGTAGCCTATAAGCTTTCCAGGTGAATTAGAAGTGGTTCTAACATGGACTGTAGGTCTTCTAAACCACTTGAAACCCTTGTCATGTTATGTTAGGTCATAGAAAGTATTGCTCCTTTCTTCAAGAAACCTGCTGAGATCAATAGTGAGGTGAAGTAGAAGTGGTTCTAACATGAACTGTAGGTCCTTTAAACCAATTGAAACCCTTGTCATGTTATGCTAGGTCATAGAAAGTATTGCTCCTTTCTTCAAGAAATTTGCTGAGGTCAACACTACATGTTGCTTTGTTCTATGAAAGGCCCATTAAAAATTTTCGTTCAAAACCCAACCTTCAGTCTGGTGCAAATACAAAGCATTTTTGATTTGTGTCTTGCTTTGACTCTTTAGTGCAAACATGAGTTTATTTGCTGAATGTAAATTAATGAAAAAATTTATGATAAAACTTAAACAACATTGCAGAATGAAAGTTTGTGGTTTGCAATTTGCATTCTTCGGATTTTTTAATTCTACGGGTTTTAATAATTCACACTAAAAATGTCATATCATCTGATATATTTAAGCAAATGCAATGAAATTTGCAGCATGTGTTCAGCCTGACATGGACAGTGTGCATGCCAAATTTCATAGCAATAGCTTTATTATTACTATACGTTGCCAAGGACTTTCTTATGTAAACTTTAATTGCGATTTTCTCGATTTAAGTATTTTCATAATATAATACTTCAAATGAACATATCTCAGGTTCTACTGAAGATATCTGAATATTTTTTGCATTGTCGGAAACGTGATTTCATGCTGAAAAATAAAATTGAATAATCTCGTTTTTGAAAATTTACGACTTGTGCCTGGTAATGATGGAGCACCTCACATATAGTAGCCTATGTCGAAATGAGAAAATATTTAGTACTAGCTGGGGTGAGCTGGGCAGCTACAACTTTTTCAATTATTTTAGATGTACTTATGAATGAAAAACGTAGAAATAATTAATTAGAACTTGTACATTACTATGCATCAGCATGGTGCATAAAAAGTAATGACACTTTTGACAACTTGAGAAGTTGTCCCAACCCCAACACGCCACTGCTAGGCATCACTGTATTAGAACAGGATCATCCTTTCGATCAGCGTCATCTGGAAATTGGCTGAGTTCTGATCCTGGTACAGTCTTGTCTTGTCCGACGTTCATTCACAGTTACTACCAGTGCCGTTCATCTCCAAGTTTGTGATTATCTTACAGAGTCGCTTCAGTTTTAAGTGAAATTTACCTCCTCGCGAGTAATGATCAACAGGCTCCAATGATTCATGCGATAAAATGTAGCGGACTTGATGGCAAAATAGACTCCTTCTCTTGAAACACCGAAAGCCAATATTATCCTTAAGAAAGGGTCTGATTGCCGACTTCCCCCAGCATAGACTACACGCACATTAGGAAGCCTTGTGCTCTAGCTTGAGTAACCCCACTCACCATCACTGCGCTCCTTTTTCTGTGGAGACATGTATTTGCTGAACTTCTGCATGGTAGCACAACCCTTCTACATGTACATTGCCACTTATCTTTTTCTTGGAACAATTTTCCTCTGCAACACGTATTTCAAGCTGTTTAAAGATGCAATGCATTGCCCTTACAATACTTTTTTTTGGACTAAATATGGTTTTTTTCTGATCCGAGTAACCGGACAAAAAGGAAGCCTAATCAAAATGGAACAAATTTTTTCTGAGTTAGAGCCTTTTCCACAGATTGTAGGCCTACTTTGTAGATTAGTTTTTTCACTCAAAATAACCATGCGTCGACTTACATTTAGCCTAAAGTAGCCACAGCTAGAGGTAAATGTAATGTAAATGTAATCGGATTTTTTATATAGCGGCTGTCTTATGGCCTCGACCCTGAGGGTGAGATCCTTCACCACCGCTCACCCGTTTGAATGGACGCCACGCCATTTAGGTCCCCGTGGACGGACCGTGCTAACCCGAGATTTTGAATCTCTGAAATAGCCACCTTCGGGATTCGAACCGCGGCCCTCACGCTCTCTACCGCGCGGCCGCCAGCTCTCTTACCGATGTAGCTAACGTGGGCTAACGAGAAACAGAAGAATGAGTTTGCCGATTTCAGCATTAATTATTGGTTGAGAGCTGTTACACTTCCTCATAAAATCAAGTTTAAGTTCGCCTTCACACGGTGACCTTTGTCAGCGAGTTTTAGGCCTTTTTCGGACTCTCTATTTGATTAAATATCTTCATAGCAACTACCGTATTTATTCGTTTCAGCAGCAAAAGTATTGTTGCGGTCAATATTAATATTATGCAGACTATTATTAGCTCGACTCTCCTGCAATTCTTCTTTCCTTTCTAGTTTAACAGCTAAACTTTCCCGCTGCACATGAAGACGGGCGAAAGGAGGACATAGGAAATAAGAAGGTTTATTGTCCGTTCATAATTATGGTATATCAGGACACAAATGATTTAATATTGCATTTGTGCGAAAGGGAAAAGTAGGATGCTGCAGGGGCACTCTCGTCACAAATCAAATATTATTGGGTAGCGATTTGCATGAAACAGGAAGTTAGAAATTTGACTTTTTATTAAGCAAGGTCCAAACTCGGCAATGACCTCAATATCTACGGTTCATCATCAGGTCCTGTTATTAAGATTCACCAACCCAGCTGATATGTTACGTCATCCAATACGGAAGTACAAGATAAAACGCAGAAGGTTCTATAACTATCTTCAAATTATTTTAGCCAAGTAATTGGTACCCCAATTATTGCATCCAGTTCATTGCTAATTGCATCGCCTAAGAGTGACCTCAATATCTGGGGAAAATCACTTGGATGCTACCCGCCCTCATAACCCATCAGAGCAACTAGTGTGTTGCACGCTCAGGCTCCTATGTATAAGATATTCATGCAGCAGAGTAGTGCATTTTCAACTATCGTTATGTCCTCCAGCTTTTTGCAATTATCGCCGCTTCAGTAACATCTCGTTTACATTCAGCACAGATTTGGTTAGAGTGATAATACATGTACGTGCGTTGTCAAGACGGAAGCGGCTGCAATTCACTACAGAGGTTTCCACGGTGAATCTGTAATCGCCATGAGTTTTCATGTGGCATTTTACTTTGCGGCAGCTGCAATAGGCCTAATATTGACGCAAACCGCGATCGAGTCAGTTAATGGACAGTGTACTACAGAGGGTTGTGGACATGATGGCCTATCGATGAATGTCATAACAGAAATTCAGCAGCAGATTGGTCAGGCATTAGGTCCGCTAAACACGCAAATTCAGAACATTCATGATGTCTTGACTGCATCGTTTCAACAATTGACAAGTCAGCATGACGCCATTTTGAAAAGCATTCAAGCAGTGGACCGACACCTCGAGGAGCATGATCTATACATCAAGGAAATTCAAACCAGTCAGGAGCTTATTAATGAATCACTGCAGGAAATGAAAAGTCTCCAAGCAGTGGTTCAACGTTCTGATGAACATGATATCTGCATCAAGCAAGGTAAAAGTTTTCATGAGTTTCTTAATGCATCGTTTCAAGAAATAAAAAATCAACATGACACTATTGATAAGAGTTTCCAAGCGGTTGACCGAAGTCTTTTGGAGCAGAGTCAAAGTATTCATGATCGCCTTAATGAATCATTTCAAGAAATGAAGAGCCTTCAAGCGGTTGACAGACGTTCTTATGAGCAGGATTTGTGCACCACTCAAGTTCGAAGTATTTATGAGTTTCTCAATGACATCAAAAACCAAACTGAGAAATCGCGGAGACTCTTTAGGCCTAATGGTAAGTGAAGCGTGTTTTAAGTAACAGCAGAAATATTATTATAATAATTATCATCATTATATTCGCTATTGCCATCATCATCATCATCATCATCATCATCATCATCATCATCATCATCATCATCATCATCATCATCATCATCATCATCATCATCATCATCATCATCATCATCATCATCATCATCATCATCATCATCATCATCATCATCATCATCATCATCATCATCATCATCATCATCATCATCATTTCCATGTAATATATGATAATAATTTAAAAGATAATTTTGAAACGCATATTTGATCCGAAAATATATTGAAGGTGCAAAGGTGCTATAGTCCTATGCAAGGCCTATCTCCCGTCATAAGCTGAAATGATATACAAATTATAGACCTATAATATTATCTTCATATTCAAAAATATTTTGCCATAATTATGTAAAGGTGCTATCTGTCATTTTGCGTGCTGTCCGTCACAAACCTTTTTATATGAGGCGCGGCAACATCAAATTTCAAATAAGATTATATTATCATTCCAACTAGGGAATATATTATGTTGTCAAAAGCACAACGATATAACAAGAATTGAATTTTTGACAGCCATCGACCAATTGCAAATATACATGTAGAAGTGGAGATAACACCGTTTCACTCTAAACAGGCGCTATTCAGAATAATGAATTCGAAATTGGTGTATTATTCTAGATACCTGTGATCCAGTATTAAATGGCACTACATTGAGAGATTGTTCCGACATAGAGGCAAGTGGTTATACTGCAAATGGCGTCTACGAGGTTTGCGCTGGAAATCAATTCAACCAACTTTGTGCCAATGCATATTGTGATATGAGGAATGGCACATCTCTGGTTTGTGCATCACCAATATAATTTTATACTGCTGTTCACGAAATGCATTTCTAACATCGTGTACAGGGATAATCATTCAGTGACTGACCCAACACGAGCACCTCAGCAGATTTAGTCCAGTGAGCCTATTAGTTAACTTATGACCGTGCAGATAATGTTTTTTGTGTGCACTTGTTACAGCGCCCCTTCAAACTCCATACTCAGAGGTGCTACCGCCTACAGAGCAGACACTGCATCGGAGTTTCACGCCGAAGCGCTGAGCAATTGCGAGCGAAGGACTTGCCCAAAGTCCCTACACGGTGGTAAAATATAAAATATTATTGTGGGGCGCGGTGGTGTAGTGGTGGCGTCGTTGCCTTGAAGCCGGAAGGTTCGAGTTCGAATCCACCTCTCGTCGCCGCGTAGGGACCTTGGGCAAGTCCTTCACTCGCAATTGCTCAGCGCTTCGGCGTGAAACTCCGCTGCAGTGTCCGCTCTGCAGTCGGGAGCGCCTCTGAGTAAATATAGCTTGAAGGGGCGCTATAACAAGTGCACATACAAACAAACAAACAAGCGGTGACTTGAGGTGGATTCGAACTCGCAACCCTTCGGCTGCAAGGCGACGAACCTACCCACTACACCACCGCGCCCCACAAATGGAATGAAGACGCACCACACAGTAACTTCATGTCAAGCCGACACGTGACTCCCTGACGATCGGTTTAGTCGGATCCTCTTCATTGTGGTAGTAGAGCTGCTTGAGAAATATTTGGATAAAGACAATCGATATTTACCGTTTTGAGGTAGGTTATATCGGTTTTAAGGTAGGCCTACGCGTTGAAAAATGCACATTTTATCTAAAGGTGAGCCTACTCGGCTCAGATGACTCATGAGCCCGAATAATGTAAATCAGTGCATGCATTCTGTAAGTGTTACCTAAGTAAGTAAGTAAGTAAATAAGTAAGTAAGTAAGTAAGTAAGAATATTCTTCAAGCAATCAACTGCTAAGCCCATTTTAGTGCACAAACCACATGATCTCACAGACAGTTATCTGAACAAGGCAGCCTGAATATTACCTGACTCACTGAAGCACAGAAGCTTTAGACACTGTTACAGTAGTTGAGGACCATTCGTCCTTAGGCCTACGCTGTTTTTAGCTGTCAAAGGTCACGCCGGAAAGTGTTTCGCCTCACAGCATCTGCTTCACCGTTTAGATATTTTAAATCCTCACTGCTACCCTAACTCTCAAAGACAGCGCCCCATCTATGTCAATTTCACACCCTGATTTTCTAGTAAAAATAATGTTTCGCCGAATTCTTATTCTTTTAATTTCTGTCTCATCTCATTATCAACTAATTGTGTCACTCAATTTATTCCTCATGCATAAACTTAGCTCGCCCACTGGTTCACCATCGAGGTAAAACATTTCAATCTCGTGAAAGCTAATCGCCTAATAAATTATTGCTCTCGAACAACGTAGGTTACACTTTGAAAGTTATAGGACATTGGACGATAACAGTGTTGGGCTCTCGATGGCTGGTCCAAACGCTTGAAATTCCCAATTTTGATGCATTAAAAGCTACTAAGCAGAAAAGATTTTGTCTCAGTTTGCCTACTATTCGGCTGTGTGCGTAAAATGAGGTTATAAATCTGACTTTACCCATTGCGACATGAATGATCCATACAATCGGTGCAATGGTGCGCGGACGATTGATCACCGGACGGTTGATCACCGGACGGTTGATCACCGGACGGTTGATCACCGGACGATTGATCACTGCGGACGTTTGATCATCGACCGATTGATCACCGGACGATTGATCACCGGACAATTGATCACCGGTCTAGTGGTCATTGGAATCTATTAACTGAGAACGAAATATATATGTCGTAATGTGGCGGACAGGCCACAAGACAAGTACACGTAAAATATAACTTGCCGGTAACTAGCGGGAGTAACCCTGACTCTCGTTAGGTAGCCATTTGGCTTGGTAGAAAAGAATCTGAAACCGGTTTCGTTTGAATTTAGGTTTCGGTCATTTTTATACGGAGGACCGATTGGGGCTTCTAAGCCAAAGCATAGAGTGTTGCCGGTGGAATAAAGCCTGCCACACGGTGCGCTGCTTATAACGTGGAGTAGTTACCGACTACTCCATACGTACTGTGATTCGTTCATTCGTTCATAGTGTATTCGGTTGTGTTCGACTGTCTCAACAGAGTTGGCTTTGGCCATTTGAATACGATTTGGCGATCCTGAGTGTATGCGGTTGTGAGAGCTTTTGGTAGTGATCTGTCAGCGTTTGGTACTTTGGCATCGATCTCTCGGGGTTCAATCTTCCGTTCAGGGGTACGTGATAATACGGTCAGAGACGCCGCAGCTCTGTAGGTCTGCGGGAGGAAACGGTTGAGTATAGGGTGAAATCCCCTGGTGAAGTATCCGGTTACCGTCTGGTGACACGTGTTAGTGATTCTGCAGGGCTTGGGTTGGGCTCCTCCCTGCAAGGGAAGCTACGTGTTGCATTCACGATCCTGCCGTCTTGGCGATCGTTGAGAGTCCGTTGAGCGTAACGTGAAGGTTACGGGTTTTCTGGAGTGGAGAGTGGTGACTCCACGGGTGCGCATGAAGCCGACGCCTCGGTGATATACGTTCGAATTAGTAAAGCAGGGGCACCAAGTTCTTCGGGTTTATTATTGGTACAGTAGAGAGTTGTCGCTCCCCTCGGGTAGAGGGTCGTTTGTGGGCTTAGCAAACTAGGAGCGTGGGAAGCAGATTAAAGCTTGAGAGTAAAGATCAAGTTCTGAAATCAGGGTTTTTACGTTGAGGTCCGTAACTGTTGAGTTAAGGGCGAACGGCGCCAGTAGAATTCTTCTTGTCCTTCTGGCTACGATTAATAAGTCTCTTCGGAGACGGGGCTACCCGTTACCTGTTCCCCAAGACCGCCAGGTCTTTTATTTTTTTCCTCTGTTTTCGCCAAACAGACCAGCATCCACCACGACGCTCTTCCGAGCGTCCGAGAAGGCAAAGTCCCGGTGAAGTGCGGTTGTTGCCGTTGGGCGTTGGACGAGTGAGGCGAGCACTCGGGAAGCGCGCCGCGTGTTTTGTACACGGCGGCGGCGCGTGTTACGTTGACAGGCTAAGTGTGGAGTTGGGAGTTTCGGCCGCTGCCGGTTTCAGTCACTGCCGGGCCTCAGCTTGACTTGGTCCGTTAGCGTGTGGGCAGCGTGAGCGTCTCTCCGTGAAATTCATTGCTACCGAAATGGGAACAAGGTCGTGGCGAATTCTCGGCCTAGGGCCGTTGGAATGGTCCTGGTTCCAGTCACTTTGGTTGCCGGTAAAAGGAACATCCTCAGTAGTCCCCGTTGGTGGCGAGGGCTCGGTGGCTGCCAGATGCAGCATGGTGCATAAGAGTAAAGACGCAACGGGCAAGAAGACGAAGACCGCAGTCGCGACGGGTGGCGCACGGCGAGGCCGCTCTGCCGGCGGGACAATGAACCCTGTGTTGGGAGTCGGCCATCCTCCATCTCAGGACGTCGCCTACTCGGCGACCGCGGACTCGGCAGAGAGCGGGTCTGACGATACCGCGCTGCACACCCGGTCGCAGGCGTCAGTGTCAGGGTCTTCTTCGATCGTCAGTGAAAGCGATAACGGCGCGCACGGCGCAGCCAGCGACTCGGGAGACCCAGGCAATCCTGGTAAGATAGAGGGTCTCTCGGGTCCTGGGCAGTCAGATACTCTTGGTGGTGCAGGGGCCACTGAGAGAGAGAGACCCGGTCGAGCAGAGGCGCTTGCGGGCGACGGCAAGAGGGAAGCGTCGCCGGCGTTGTCTGTTGAGTAGGGTAGGACGCCACAGTAATTACCGCTAGTAAAGATAAACATTTGTATGAAACGCTATGACCGACTCAATCTACCACATAATGTATTTAATTTGTAATGAAATTATAAGAAGTGAAATGTTAATATATACTGAAACGGCAAGCGTTATTAAACTGGTAACTAATCAGATAAACAGATACATGCTTATTCTGATGTGCTATTTGCTGTGTGTATATTTACGAATTAACAGAAGCCGACGATCAGTGGCGTAGCTAGCTTTTTGTGGGCCCGTGTGCAGAGGTTCCGCATGGGCCCCTGCTTGGCCTTGTAGGACCGATTACTTCACGTTCCCGCAATTAAGATCACCAGAAACTAATCAGTGGCGTGCTTGCTATTATACCTAACACATTCAATAGGCTTAGAACTCACAGAATAAACATGAATGCTGCACGAATGAGACAGATGTATTAAAGTGCTATAACTGCAGTGATTTCTCAGTCGAAATTTAAAATCTATTACGTTGCATACTTTATCCACTTAGAATATTATTAGTGGGCCTACTTAAAACGGTGTCATGGCATCATAGAGTTTTCCTTATAGCATTTTGTTTGGCAAAAAAATGTCAACCATGTATCAAATCTGGTCCATGATTTGCAAATTTGCACACCAAAAACGATACAATCATCAATTTGTCACAGTAGGCCTACCTAAAAATAAGTTCAGCAATATTCCTTGTAAGTGCAAAAATTGGGGAAAATAAGAGATTCCTATGACACTGATCCTTCTCAATTTTGATCTCTCTATCTCTCTCTCTCCCTCCCTCCCCCTCTCTCTCCCTCCTTCCCTCCCTCCCTCCCTCCCCATCTTCCTCTCCCTCTCTCCCTCTCTCCCTCTCTCTCTCTCTCTCTCTCTCTCTCTCTCTCTCTCTCTCTCTCTCTCTCTCTCTCTCTCTCTCTCTCTGATTTTGGGGTGAGAGCTGAAAGAAGTTTAGAGCAGCTTGAGAATAATTGTAGAAAAATAACTGGGGGCCAGGCTATGATCCACGTGGAGTTTGGTCGTGAAAAACTGAAAAGAAGACAACCATGTGAACCTATGAAAGACTAGAGAAGGTTGAACCACTTTAGATCCCCGGCAATTCTCACCCTGGTTGAGGCAGATGTCAGCTAGGTCACTACACGTTACCAAATCCAGCAAAGTAGAGCTACCGGAATACACAAGCATGCCTGTGAGACGTATGAGGTTTCTGCAGCTCACCGTTTAATTACAATACACAAATGTGAGTATGTGACAGATAGACGGATAAATAATAATATTACCACACCTATCCTAGATAGCACAGGCGCGGCCTTAGGCCTATACATGTATATCCTCTGCATAGGAAAGCGAAATTAAAATCTTACGCCGGTATGATTTGTTTCATGTTCTCAGATTAAAACTACAAGCTTATTGGACCTATTCTTTATTATCGTTCACGTACATGTACACTAATGTCATCTTGCAATGTGACAGTCACGACTCGAGACGAAAACATAGTTAATATAGGCCTAGGAGTTAGGACTCAATAGGGCCTATAGTTTTGCATGTCAACAACAAGGCGGTTGACATGAGCCAGTAAAGTAACGAATTAGCCTAATGCAAGTGTGTTCACAAAAATCACATAATATGTGATTTTTGTGAACACACTTGCATTAGGCTAATTCGCTACTAGCAGTGGCGTAGCTACCATGTGTGCAATGTGTGCAAAGCGCACGGGCCCACGACCTCCAGGGGCCCACACAGATTGCTAAATTAATTATTTATTATAGACTATCCTAATTAGTAATTCACATTATTTTTTGATATATTATATCAAAAAAATAATGTGAATTACTAATTAGGATAGTCTATAATAAATAATTAATTTAGCAATCTGTGTGGGCCCCTGGAGGTCGTGGGCCCGTGTGCTTTGCACACATTGCACACATGGTAGCTACGCCACTGCCGACGATGTTTATCTTTACTAGCGGTAATTACGAGATTTTTACTTTCATCCTCAGTTAATAAATTGTTGTGACCACTAGATCAGTGATCAATCGTCCGGTGATCAATCGTCCGGTGATCAATCGGTCGATGATCAAACGTCCGCAGTGATCAATCGTCCGGTGATCAACCGTCCGGTGATCAATCGTCCTAGAATCATACAATCATTAGGCTAATGATTCGACACCGAATCACGTAAAGCGATCATCGATTGATGCTTTTCATTTTGTTTTCAAAAAAAACTTTAGTAGCAAGAGCTTGAAAATTCAAAGCTGGAAATTAAGAATACGGGTATTTTTCAAAGAGGTTTCTTACGCAAATTTCTCAGTTTCATTTTGTGTATAGTTTTTAATACGAATAGTTTCCTTAGAAAATTGTTAAAAATAAAAAAATAGGTGTTAAAAAGTAGTTTCCTAAAGGTACGCTATATAAGTCCATAGAATGAACGAATGAATAAATGAAAAAATAGGTGTCAGTTTTCAAGGGGCAAGTGCTCCTCTAGCTGCTTCTAAAGCGCCACTCGAAAGCCAATCGCAGGGCATCAGCGTTTTCACATGTGCTGCATCGAGTCAGAAGCCTATTCCAAAGAGCAGTCAGAAAGAGGTCGAGGTCTGGTACGCGGAGGGCCAGAGTGACTGTTAATGCGGATGTCGTTTAGGAAGGTGAAGGATTCGAGGATCAGATAAGTATGGGTATCAATTTTTTTGAACAAATATCTTTGTCAGTTTTGGGTGTAAATCCTGTGGCGTGATAATCAGAGCCCCTGATCCAAGTTTATCTGCAATTTGACCTCCCTGGATCTGTACCGGCAGCTTGTAAAATGGACAAAATGGAGCCTGGCTTATAGCAGAATTTTTTCTGTAATTACAATGCTGGTGAATAAGCAGATATCCCTCATGTAATTTTAGTGTAGGCCTTCTTTGAGAAATTTCAAACTTTTGCATTGGTAGGCCTATTTTTGGCAGTTGTTATTATTTGCACTACAGCTGGACTCCACTCAAGTAGGCCATAATCGACAAGCCTGCTGTTTGCATGGACGCCCGCAGGAGGGTTGAAAGCCAATAGTCATTTTTACAGTTTTTAGAAAGAGCTTGAACATGCAAGGCAGAAAGTTATAAGATCATGTTTATTTCTGTAGAGATCTCTAAACTTAGGTTTCTGACTTTCACTGTCTGTATCACTCGTATCATTGGTGCATTAACCCCAAAAGTAGTAGTTAAAAACATAGGTGCCAATTTTCCAGGGGGCAAGTGCCCTCTTGCCCCTATGTGCGGGCGTCCATGCTGGGGTAATATCCTAAGAATAACATACGAAGCTGATTCTATTTTGAAAATTAAGTATTTTATTGTCGAAACAGAATAAGCACACTATTTACGCTAAGATGAGAACAAAAAGCTTCTGTAATTGTCCTGCACGACGTATTTCAGGTTTGAAATAGTTAGCAACAATAGATAGCATTCCATGAACTGTTTACAGGTTTTTCAGAGGCGCAAGGATGGCAGTGTCAATTTCAACCGAACGTGGGCAGAGTACAGAGATGGATTTGGAAATCCAGATGGCGAATTCTGGCTTGGTAACGTGTTTATAGAAATGACATAATGTAGCTCACTAATCTTAGAGTCCACCTGAGGAATTTATGCAATTACTTTAAAAAATTAAGAAATTGCATACAGTGTGATTACTAAGGTCAACCTGAGGAAGATTAGGGTTTTCATTTTTATGAATTATCTGCAAAGTGACTTTCTTGTAACCTACTAGCATTAAATTTTAGACTATTCAGAAATGAAATGATTGTTGTTGTAAAGTGCAGGCATGTATGATATATTTAAAATATCTTCCAAAAGAACCTAATTGAATAGTGTTTTTTTATTGTAAATTGCGATTATGACTGTGAGATTGAGAGTTACGAGCTGTTGACTTAGCCTATGTTAAATGTTAAAAAAGAATTTTGAGTAGGACACCAAGATAATAACAGAGATTTTCATATCTAATAATAACTATCTTCGTTTATTAACATTCAATCTGACAGACCGCAGAATGATTACAGATAGGCCTACACGTTATACGAAATACGGCCCGCTTCGCACGACACGCAAGTCAGCTACACAGCAGGTTCGGTAGCTTAACACTAATGGCCTAAGTGCTGGAACGCTTCTGGTGCGGCCAAGTCAGGAGTGGTAGGGGCGATCTTATTTTCAACAGACCTGAGGCAAACAACACAACAGAAAGCACCACTGGCAGCTAACAGAAAATTCAAATAAATATTTGCCATGAGCGAGGCTTGAACCCAGGCCTCGATAATGACTACTCAGTTTATCGACTGAGTTACGGACCCCCACCCAATCTGCAATCCTTAAACAAAGAAATTGATTATGTATGTAGCACTCATGCAATGTCATCGACGGTTCGCATTAACTTAGGCCTATCCCCTGTTTTTGTAAGGCAGTAGCCTACCAAGTTCTGTGGATCCGTCAGTGTTTCTAAGTTAAGCTTAATTAAGCGCGTAGGCTCGCATCAACTTTAATGCATTATTCTGTTCCACTGCATTCCCAATGCAATTAACTGACGGATTTAGATTTAAGCCTACCGTCGGTTTTCAGCAAGCCAGGGCTGTTTTTAAGGAATTTTTAGAACTGCACAACTCCTGCATTTCCCTCCCATTTTCCATGGTAAATTACTTCTACAATCTACTTCTTCAATCGGAGGACAATGACCAATTTTTGCCAGTTTTAACTGTACAGAAGTGCTTCTACAACTGCACAAATCCATTAAGAACTGCACATTTTGTGTAGGCTACAACTGCACGTTAAAAAAGCCATGCAGCAAGCCGCACTCACTTTAGCCCATGCGCAAATTTAGCAATAGAAACGGATTAACGGTGGCATATAAGTCGCTATAAATACAATGAAATAGAGTCTGTTCATTATTGTCACTGTAGTTTAATAATGTTAGAGATACAGAGTAATAGAAACGGTGTCAAGTATGTCGCTATAGATTCAATGAAACAGATCCCGTTCATTATTGTCACTGTAGTTTATGTTTAGGCCTATGCCTTTTAAAGTTATTGTTTATATCGCTGTATAATATTAAAGAATGGCAGAGTAACTTAAAATAAATGTTTATGCTCAATAGTGGAGCAAAAACTTCTAGCCTTTAGCGACGGCTTCTAGAACGTCTTACGTTTCCACTTTCTTCTATTGTACCTTGACTAGAGCTTCTAACATCCAACTCATGGCGACACGACAGTGTTTCTTGAATTAGAAATGATAAAGAAACGTCTTAATTATGCAGCTGGAGAATTGGCAAGCGTAGTTGCGTAGGCCTACTTAAAAATGGAGGTTGCAACAAGCTTCAGCAACTATCTGCCAAACTCAGGACGGTTTACTAATCCATCTCTAGTCCTCAACACTTGTGAAGTCGCGATCAGATTGCCACAACAGCACCTTTTAAAAAAACTTGTTAAAATGTCCTCCTTGTTCACGGACACACGATATAAACGCCACTCCTTGATGGTCCCGGTCGATGATGACGTTGTCAAACAGCCGCCACTATTCAGACAGACGCGCCCTACCTAGAGTTATCGATGTCATGAATACGGAACGATAAACGCGCTCCTCCATTATACCTGAGTCTGGCCTACACCTCGGATTGTTGGGCGGCCACAGCTGCGGTTATATAAAACCGGGTGTCTCCCGGGGCAGCTGCCACACTACTGCGTCTACGGGCGTGTGTGCGTGAACAAAGAGGACATTTTGAGTACCAGCTGAAGTTGAACTTCACTTCCTTTCAACTTTTGTACGTTGCAAATTTCCCTTTTTGAGCGCTGCATCTCAAGCGCTCAAAAACTTGAAAAACTCTCGAATATTTCTAAACGGTGGCGGGATTAGATGGCGGGCGATATGGTTACTGCTATTGTTATTTTTAATTTCAGGCATAATATACTAAAATCTTAGACCGAATAATGGCACTTGTTTGTTGGAGTCTACTTTTCATCGGGACACCGTGTAGATTGAACTTTATAACAGTATTAAAATGCTTCAATTGACCATATTTCTGATATTTTTGGTGTGTCATTTTACATTTATCATCATTTTTACAAGGAATGCGAGATAAGATTGGAAACCACGAAGAGCAAAGGAAGAATATCAAATAGGATTTATAATATCATGGCGTGGTGAATTTTTCACTTTTGTTAACTCTGAGCAAGGAATACTTTGTATAGGGAACGAAATACTTTATCTTCTGACATCAAAACGAAACTACAAACTGCGCGTTGACTTGGAAGACTGGGAAGGAGAGAAGCGCTATGCAGAATATTTGCTGTTTTCCATCAGTTCACCGACCAATAATTACAGACTAACAGTCGGCGGATATTCTGGAGATGCAGGTAACTTTTTCATTGTTTCAACAATGTTTTAGCTTGTGAAGACTTAAAGGGGAACAGAAAAAGTAGAGTAGGGGGGGCCTAATAAGGAGAATATGATGATGATGCTGACGATGCTGACGATGACGATGATGATGACGACGGTGGTGGTGGTGGAGGTGTTGGTTGTGCAGACGACAGTGATGATGACGATGACAGTGATGATGCTGATCATGATGATGATGATGGTGATGATGATGGTGATGATGACCTTGTTCATCGCGACAATAGCGCTATGGAAATCTTGTGATAAGATGAGGCGCTGGCGACTCCATCAATCACTAATGGTTTTATTAAAGGGCGGTTCACCCTAGTAGAGGCGCTTTCTAAAATGCTTTTATACAATACAATACAATATTAATAAACAAAGACCTAGATCGTGCTCGGACCGTCACTCTCACTACATGCATAGGCCTACTAACTGACAGCCTGACATACATTACATAGGCTACATATTTTATTGATATCTAAACATTATATTTTCTCAAATGTCTGATAAAATGTTACACCAATGCCTAGGCTACAGAGCATTTCAGATATGTCTGCTGAATTTTCGTAAAAGGAGCGCAGCTGAGCAGTTAATTTGGCAGCACAATTTCTGTTGTTACCATAAACTCGGCTGATTGTGCAGTGTTGGAAAGTTATCATTATAATCTGCAGGTGACAGTATGAGTTACAACAACGGAAGACAATTCTCCACCATCGATGCAAATAACGATGAGCATCGAGGAAGCAATTGTGCCGGGACGCTCGGCGGTGCGTGGTGGTACGGTGGGTGTGGTCTCGCTAGTCTTAATGGCATATATTATAACCGATACGACACTGTTACCAGAAGAGGGATTAATTGGTATTTTTGGAAGAATAGCTTTACTTATTCCTTAAAAGCAGCCGTAATGAAACTTGTTCCGGTGGCTTAGAACATAATTATAGGCCTACCGTGCATTCTGTAATGAACAGAATCCAATCGATTACTTGCCTTATTATGTCCTGGTTACGAATGTCTTCTGAACATAATTATAGCATAGCTGATTTTTAGTCCTACCCTAATTGTAATCAGAAAGCTTTATAGCAATCGACAATATTGACGAACTAATGAGAGGCTGATAACTTTTAATTTTTCCATTTTATTTGCATTAGGCCTACTGTAGGTTATAGGCTATGTTGTCATATAACATCATTTTTGTACTGCAATGCTGACCCTGCCAATTATTATGATCATAATTTGCTGGATAACATGGCGGCTATGGCAGTGCTGCAATAAACCTGGCCCGCGGACTAGTTCTAGCCCGCCGACATTTTTCTGGCCATCAGAACCTAGTCAATATATAGTGGCCTAGGCCTATATACTGCACATGGAAAGGTAACATTTGTTATTTTTGAGGATTGATGCGTTACTTGTCATGTTTGTGACTGATAATAATCAAAGCAATTTCGTTGTCGAATTGTTAAAGTCCAGTAGGCTACGTCGGATTTAAGAGAAAGGCAAAAGAATTGGATTGGACACATAATTATTAAGAGGAGATTCCCTCCTGAGAGAAATCGCAGAAAGGAGATTGGAGGAAAAGAGAAAGAGAGGAAGACCGAGACAGACGATGCTGGTATGTACGATGACTGAGGGCTACAATGAACTGAAGAGAAAAGCACAGAGAAGAGAAGAATGGCGACATTGGAAGATGAAACCTGCCGAGGGGCAGAGAACTTAAAGAAGAAGGGAGAGTATGTACTATGTTTAGTATTTAGGCTAGTAGGCTATAACCTTGCAGTTTATATAGGCGCGTGTATTCTTTATCCTACTTTGCGCTTTATTCATTCGAATAAATGATGTTATTCGAATTTTTCCTTCACCGTCAGATTCTGTAGAGTTGAAATGCGACAGTTTAAAAATAGGTATCCGGTTTATACAGATGATCATCTCCTCAGCTGATTTTCATAATGAACGGACATTTGCATAATTATGCAGAAAACAAACAGATACAGTTGTTTTATATTATGCACAATTTCTTTAATCTGCTTCTTGTACACGAACAACATAATTATGCGTTGATAAATCTGGATTTGTGATTTGTGCGGTCTTTGTTTTTTTACCTACTAAAATGTTGTGATTATAGGCATCATACAGGTCCAAAGGCGGATCCAGAGGGCAATCCGGTCCTGACCCCCATTTAGAAATTTCTTTATTTTTTACCAGCTATTCTGGCTCGGAAAGTTGGCGTGCGCCCATGAGTAGTTACGTATGCCCCTCCCCATGCCCTACGAGGTGCGTACAGGGGCTTAAGAACACTGTAGGCCTACGACTAAAAAAGGTCATCAACTATTTTGGTGGATAAAATTGTGTCTTTTTTTTGGGAATTCGACAAATGACTAAAAAGTCATCAGATTTTCTCGGTGACCAGGACGAAATTTTTCTCCTGTTTAAAGACCGAAAATTTTGCCCCCCTCCTCCGAAAATTTCTATATCCGCCCTTGTACAGGTCAATCTATAGTAATTTAAATACATGTATGTCGATCAAACAGTTAAACATTTAAGCTTTAACTGTAAAGCTAAATATTCAAATTACCCAACATTTTGTCATACATATGATATATATAGGCCTATTATATAGGCCCTATTATATAGACCCTATATAATAATATAGATTATGCAATTTGAAACTTATACAGCGACACTCGCAGCAGAGACCATTCAGTAGCGTTTCCAGTGTGGTTCCCGAGAGATATAGGTTTTGAGATGATTGACAGACAGACAGACAGACAAACAAACAGACAGACAGACAGGCAGACAGACAGACAGTCATAGACAGACATAGACAGACTGAGGTTAGCGAGCCATGTATAGAAGGATATGTGGGTGAATTTAAAAGATGAGCAATCAATCTAGCAGCAGCTCTGAGGACGGACTGGATAGCAGCGAGGCCGATCTTTGGAAGATCTATAAGCAAGCAATATTCAATTCTACTCGGTAGTCAATTCTACAGGGTGGGTCAGCGTAAATGCACCGACTTTGAATGCGTATGACTTAGCCAATTTTTTATACTTAATGTGTCAAATTAAAGCTATTTCACTCTAGTATTATTAGTCTCGGGAAATTCGAACTGGTGCTAGTTTAAATGTTGATACAATGCTTGGAACATCCCTAGCAACCATATTTTGCTGTTATTAGCGACGCAGTAATTATGACGCCGTTTACAGACGATGATCGAGTTTTGATCAGACTTTTGCGAACTGATAACAGATTTAATTCGTTTAAGACGATCAAATACTTTCTTAACAGATGATGTTACAAAAATGCATCGAACCGCCAGTGCACGACGACGGTAGTCTATGGTTGGCATTTGCAGTCACACTATTAATATGCAGTAATTCACTCTCTCCCTCAGAGGCCGATAGATGGCAGTCACTCAATTGACTCATTGCGTTGCTATCATTGCTATTCTGCCGCAACATTATCTGCAAGGAATTTGCGACGTCTGTGAATATAAGAATCAAGACATGCCTTGATTAACACTGGATTCTTTCGTCGGAGTCTGCTGTTTAGATTCTTCAGGTGAGAATAATGTTCCGGATCCAACCTAAATCCCGTGTTAATTGTTAGGCTACATAACTCGCTTTATTTGTTTTAATGTCGTTCGTAGCCTATGTCTACAAATAGCCGTGAAGTCTCTTAAGTGATTGGCCATAATTTTATAATCATATTGTATTGCTTCTTTCCATAATCCGATATGTTGTCGTCAATAGAGAAAACTCCAACACCTAAAAAATTAATGCTTTTGCGTTTTTATCCGATTGTTGAATATGAATAACTGGACTTGACTCGAAGTAAAACAGTGAATGACGTGGTCTATAAAATGCTTCCTGATACTGTTTTGTCTAGTCTTGCCGATTTCACCTTCTGCAACCCCACAGAATAGTAGGCTGCCGAAGACTCTCGGGATTCACGCAGAAGCTGTTATCGAACGATGCCAAAGAGTGGTGATATGCTGCCTGGAATGGCATTTAAGAAAGAACGTTGATGAACTGTTGAGACCGTGTACTATTGATATACATCGGTCTCGATCATTTGCCTCAGTTGGTCCTTCTCTTTGTAATGCTCTTTCTCTATCTGTTCGCTCTGCACTTCCGTCTGTTAGTCTCGCCTCTTCTTTGACTCTTCTCAAAGCGTGCTTCTTCTCGCGGGTCCTTGAGCGCTGGGAGCCCCTATGAACGGTCACCCCTGCTAGAGGCGATATATAAATGCTTAAAAATAGTATGCAATACAATTATTCAATACAATACCTGCGTATATACAACATATCACGACTATAACTTTGCCATCGAGACTTTATGAGGAGGTTGCGGTTGTGTGACTAGAGACTGGTAGAGAGTAACCTCTGGTCCTTGCTTATAGGCAATTCAGAAGGCGGCGAATGCAGAACTATCTCTGAGTCACAGTCTCTATGGCAAAAAGTTTTAAACTGTGTTAAAGAAATCAACAGAGTTACCCATAAATTGATTTTTGGACTTAAGATGTGAAATTGATGCTGCTAAGAGGAGCAAGGCAGTTAACTGGACAGAGAAATTAATAGAACAGTTTGTACTTTTTTATTCTCTTCAAATGCATTAGCTTAATCATTACCGCATTTTCTAAAGGCTGCTGCCAGAGATCTCCAAATTGATCAATCTGCTTCTCTTATCTCCTGAATAAAGACTCTTGCTTGCTGCAAGCGGATACAAGTATAAGCCATAATAAGTTAATCAAAATAGGACAGATGGGAAAAAGATACGAACTTCATGACAGGAACCAGTGGCTGCATATTCATCCTATACATGCCACTAGAGTAGTAGAAGGTCAAATTAATTTAACGCAACCCTGTTGGCCAAAATAGCCGACGAAATAAGACAATCTAATGTTTGTAGAATGAGCCCAAGTAGCCCCATTTATTGCTAGCTGAGTTTGCTAATGTATTTCCTAAGAAGTAAAGAAACGACTGCATTGTGTAAATGAGCCACAGAGACAGTCAATAATAATTCAGCTTGTTTGGTAGAGTAAAGAAATCTTGTATCTGGTAAGGATAGTGTTGGCGCATAAAGCTCCTTGAGAAAAACTGGGTTTACAGGGCAATAATTTTTAGTCTACGTATAAACATTACAATCTTAAACTCGAAGCATTTTTGTTTAAGCGGACAGTGCAGCTTTCCCCGTATAATGCTAGATATATATAATTTTATGGCCTATGACCGAACTTCAACATACCACCTATCAGGCGAGCCGAAACATTACGAATAGATAGGAGCTTATCAATGCGCGATAGCTCCAAGCCCGCATAGATAGCATTGCCACCGCCGACCTTGGTGCGTATGAATGCATGCATTGTTGGGCGCTGCACCTCTAATAAATTGCTAGCGACCAGTGTACAGAGCGAGTCTAACGTAGGCTTAGATTTCGGAGTCTACGACTTAGGCCTACAAAGGTCACCCAACAATAAACATGACCTTACTAGGCTACCGTCCACAAGAGGTCTTCCTTCTGTCAGTTAGACGCATTTTCGTAGACGCTGCCTATCCACTTATATTTGAAGTTATTTAGTGAAGAAAATGTCAGCCAAAAGTCCATTGTAATCGGGTGGATGCCATTATGCCAAGCAGCAACCATTGAATAAACGTTGAGAGAACGGATGTTCGAAGTTCGCGATGAAGTCGGTGACAGCGTGTAATTATAGGTCGGTCCTACTATAGGGTGCATGCAGAGGAAGCTCTTGCTCCTCTGATTTTCTTAATGCAATTGCTATTTTAAGAACTGAAATCATACATCATTCATAGAAAAATTAAGTGGCTCTAGTAATGCGTCTTTTCGGAAGGGGTAATTCTTCTGATTTACGTAGGCCTACATTAGCAAATTAGTAACCGCATTTTTGAAGGAGAGAGAAACAAGGCAAACCAATATTACGCTGAATAGAGATACATTAAGATAATTAAGTGATTTATATCACCACTTCAACTAATACTCAAGGGAGCAACGAACATAATTAATGGCCAAGACCAACTGTTACAGACATAGGAGATCTAGGGTCCAAATTCCGGCCACGCTCCTTCTTCCGTGACCTTTTAACTCATAACTTGAAACCTTTCGAAGAAATGCATTCATGACCTCTTTCCAGCGATGATCTCCTAAGAGTACATACCTACGTCCATATTTACAGCGCCCGAAAGGCTGAAACCCGATTCCAACCAGTTTATGACAGAAATGCGAGGACGTCGAAGCACGCCGTATCCTGTATTTAATTTAAACCGTGTGACAACCACACAGCATCATCATCGTGGAGTCTGCGATTGTTAGGCCACTTATTATTATATATCGTGATGTCTAAATTTGCTTTAGAGACACTGCTGTTCTGTAAAAAAAATACTCGATACGCGTGTAGGTTAACAGTTACTGCTAATGAAGCCTGATGATTTACTGACGTAGCTTTCAGTTCATTATTCCAATCTAATCTTTAAAGCAGTGGAATTTTTGTAGAACAGCTTGCAGGAATTGGTAAGACAGGCAGTGTCCCTAAAGCTTGACTCCAAACATATCCAGCCTGATACCCAGAATGTTTGAGATGTCACACTTAATGCATCTTCCCTTGGTGGAATGTTCTCAATTGTTCTACTTTTTCATGCAATACTTCCCGACAAGTTCTTTTGCTCCGGCCAACAAAGAGGCTGATACTGCGTCACAGATAATGAATGCATTGAACATGGGTCATCATGCAAAGGCTAGTTCTGGACTCAAAATTCATGCAACCTCATGAGCAGCAATGTATTGAAGCAGAGACCATGCCCCTATTGTCACCAAGAATTTGTGACACACTATTTTCTCTGATTCCCAAATACTGAAATAATGGTAGCACACAAAAATCGGGTAAGTTGTCGTGAGTGTCGGTTAGAGTTAGGTTGTGTTCTTATTAGATACTGTCCACTGACATAATACAGTATCTTTGAACAGTATCTAATTAATGTAAACACTATTCCTAACCCAAACCAAAAATCATGACGCCTAATTAGACCTTAACCGAAACTCATGATGCCTAACCTGACCCAAAGCATCAAGAGATGCTTAATAGCGACTAATCGGTAATCTCGCAGTTTAGCTTCCGTTAATTTCTTTTATTCTAAGGACAACAGAAACGTGTTATTATGCATATTATCAAAGAAACTCTCATTAGGCGAAATGTTTATGCGTAGATTTCGCCTAGAGTAACTAAAAAGTTCTTATGAATATCGTCTGACCGAAAGCGATTACGGTAAACGAACTCAAATTAGGAATATTGACCGTGATACAACTTCCACTTCACATATAGAAATACCTTCATCCAGCTTCTAGTTAAGGTATAAAAATGTCTTAATCCAGCTTCCATTTCTCAAGCGTTTTATCATTAATCCAGCTTCTTTTTAACATGAAAATACCTTAATCCAGCTTCCATTAATCAAGCGATATTTTTTATAAATCTAGCCTCCGTTCAACCAAGCTATTTTCATCCATCCAGCTCCAATTTAGGCAAGGAGCGACACTTGCATCAATCCAACCTCTATTGTATGTCTCTTAAATGGAAACCGGATTAATGATAAAACACTTGAGAAATGGAAGCTGGATTAAGGTTTTTTATAAATTCATTGCTTTTATGGCGTCCGAAATTAACGACGCTAAACTGCGGGATTACCGACTAATCAGTTTTAGAGGTGCAGGTTTCTTCACTTTCTATTTACTCGTATTATTTACTTAATATTTTCATTTACAATTATTAACTTAACCCTTTTACCTGGGAGCGCTGATTATATAATGAGAGTATTGGGTACTATAATTTTAATTTCACCCTTTTTTCTATTTAATTTCGAATTTATTTCCGTGACGTAATACAGCTAGGTATATATCGTCCTAAAATAAGGTATCCACTTTTACCGGGTATATTCATATCCATTTGTATTATTCTGAACTAGAAAGCGTCAAATTTAAAATGAATCTTTTGCGTTTATCCGCTTTGGTTAACGATAAGGAAAGGAGTTTTTTGCGCCTGACCTATCGGGGACGGTAAACATGAAACAATCCCCCGTTTCCCGGCATATTCCACCGAATACCCATTGCTGGGGTTTTATGCGACCAACATGGCTTTTCCTGCGTGATAAAACGCTTAGGAAATGGAAGTTGGATGAAGGTTTATAGATCTAAAATAGGAGCTGGATTAAGAAGATTCTCATCCATCCAGCTCCAATTTAGGCAAGACGATTTTCATCAATCCAGCTTCGACTTAATCATGAATATTTTCATCAATCCAGCTCCAATTTAAGGAAGGACATTTTCATCCATCCAGCTCCAATTTAGGCAAGACGATTTTCATCAATCCAGCTTCTATTTCACACCGAGAAATACCTTCATCCATCTTCTTTTTTCTCGGTCGCTATTTTCTCTCAATCCAGCTTCTATTTCCGACCTATTAATACCTTCATCTAGCTTCCATTTCTTAGGCGTTTTATCACTCATCCAGCTACTATTTAAGATATAAAATACCTTGATCCCGCTTCCATTTTTAAGCGTTTTATCACTCAAACAGTTTCTATTTAAAAATCGACATGTGCACGCTGAAATAAATTCGACATTAAATAGAAAAAAATAGAAAAAAGGGTGAATTAAAATTATAGTACCGAGTATTGCATCATGGGACACAGCTGATAAGTCGCAGCGCTCTATTTCAGCGATGTCTTGGGCGACCATACCGTTCACATAGACAGGACCGTAGTCTGCAAAATTAACATGAAAAGTATTCATGCCAAAGCAGAAGTAGGATTGATGGAAAATACTTATGCTGCGATAGGCAAAATAATAATTTAGAACGCTATTTACGCGATAAATTACTTGCACACTGCGTTCAATACTAAGACTGCCGAGTGGATTAAAAACACCGCTTAGACATCGCTACATTCTTCAAATTCTAACCTTCCAAACACAAATATTCAAATGTAAGCAGATTTACATAATCCTTGTTCAAAATTATTAATGTTCTTGCGCACAATACGAGCGAAACAACTTTAAGTTTTTAGTCCCAATTAATTAATCAATAATAATCCAAACATCGCTCATGTAACTTAGTTTAACAGCCTAGCATCGCACAACGGCTCTGTAGAGCGAATATAGCCCAATACATTCGCCCAAAATTAATGGTCGATCTAACAGCAAAAGTAACCGAATTTTTTTGACATTTCACTATTTTTTTAGTTATGTTCCGGATCGAATTAACTGATGCCGCTAGCTGAAAAGTCTTAAAATATGTTTTTCTTCAATACAAAATAGTTTGGTGCTTTTATCCACAGTTTGCACAATGCACGAGCTTCGTCGAGCTTAACGTCCTCACTAGAAGCGTATTTGTTCCGTCCGACAGCATGTCAGTTTACTGCAGCAGCTGTGACGATCCCATGTAGTTCAATTTTCAAACGTCTGTCTCTAGTCACGAAATAGAAATCCGCGTCTATTCCGATGAAACATAATTATATTTAAAATATTAGACATAGACATATTTTTATTGTTCCCAACAATTCAATTGTACATGTATGTTTAACAAAGTATAAACATAATTCGCAATAAGAAAATACTCAAAGTGAATAGGTGTTATAAGAGTGAGGGAGCAAATAGGCACACCAAAAGGGACAAATCCCGCTAAGCAGGGGCCTAATTAACAAAGTGAAGTGAGAAAGTGAAAGCTGAAGGGAGTATTGGAGATATTACAGAGATATTACTTAACTAGGGAAAGAAAAAAAATTATCGAAAAACTAATGTAGTAAACACTACAGGAAAAAATTCAGAGAAAGAACAAAATAAAAGCAAAGCAATCAAACAATCAAATAAATCAGCATCAGCATGAGTAACCCCTCATGCTATTAACACAAAACATTACATAATGTATACACACGTAACAGGTGTTTAAAGTGAGTTAAGTTAGTAGCCTTACGAATGTGAATCGGAATTTTATTCCATATGACAGGGCCTTGGAATTTAATGGAAAATTTCCGAACATTTGTTTTAGCAAAAATAATACTGAAGTCTCTATTACCTCTAGTGAGTCCAGGATGCAATGCAGGAGAGAAGTAGGAAGCAAAGGAAGAAGGGAGGAGGTTATTGATGTATTGATACATAAATTGAGATGTCTGTTCAAATCTAATCTGTTTAATATTTAGGAGTTTATGCTCAGCAAATAGGGGACCAGTATGACAGTTAACAGTGGATTTAGTGATAACTCGTATGGCTTTTTTTTGCAAGGTCCTTAAAACATGGAGATGGGTATCATAGGTAGAAGTCCAAATTAAATTAGAGTAACTAAGGTATGGATAGACTAGGGTGAAATATAGATTGATAAGCACATGAGAGGGAAGCAAGTAATGGGCGTAGGTAACTATGTACTTTACGTATATTGCAAATAATAGCAATAATTAAAAGCATTGGCTATAACCATGAGGTTTTGCGTCTGCACAGATATTATGGGGGTCATCTCGTGTCTTTAATCCCGTATTCTGACAAGTCGCATTAATAAAAATGACCTGTCACTAACAATGATGATGATGATGATGATGATGATCATCATCATCATCATAATAATAATAATAATAATAATAATAATAATAATAATAATAATAATAATAATAATAATAATAATAATAATAATAATAATAATAAATTCGGGGCCATGGACCGGCCACTCTAAACAATCTAAAATTGTTATGTAAAAACTGAATCGAATTCTAAACCTAACATTCCAGTTATAATAATAATAATAATAATAATAATAATAATAATAGGCTAATAATAATAATAATAATAATAATATAATAATAATTCATATAAGCATATTAATTCCACGTCTCCTGATAATTTTGTAAATCCTGAGGAATCTTGAGTAAAAATAATGATAATTGGGTTAATGATATTCGTTTATATTTCAAACTGCGTTGTGCAGTGTGATTACAATCAGGAATGAACCGTGATCACAAGTTATTACAGGAGTCGAATTTAACTGACGGCAGCCATTCAAGGCTCCTATCGCGTCCTCCTACGTGTACCAACACCATCTGCCGAATGGAACCTTTGAGTTAGCGGAAAACGATCCCGCATTTGTGCGCTCTGCGTACTGAAGTGCCTACCATTACACTAGCCCTGCCATGAATGAACACAATGTCATACACACCAGACCTGGTTTCACGTGGCATCCTTCGTTGTACTCTATCTTACCTGCGAGATCTCTGCCGTTCTATGTTCGACGTTGTGGCGCCACTGATTCTTCGCTTCGCGACGAAGGGGTGACTTCAAGTTCCGCCGACTCGCCTTCGCATGGCTGCTAGACATCGCCGAGTCTTCTTGATGGCAAGCCCTCCATCTGGAATGGTCTCACTTCGGAGATGCGCATAATTATTACTTCTGAAACATTCAAAATTTGTTTTATAAATCACATGAGTCCGTTCCTACTATAGTCATGGATGAGTTGGATGCACTCCTGAGTAGGTTTCTTGACAGGACGCTTTATATACTACTAATACTACTACTAATATTATTATTAATAATAATATTATTACTATTATTACTATTATATATAATTATTTCGGTAATCCTTCAGTTTAGGTAGTTTAATTATTTCACGCTTATTAACACGCTATATCATAATGTTTGAATTCCGAATGAATGCAGAATATCCAGCTTCCATTTCACCTACAGAGGAACTTCATCCAGCTTCCATTTCACCTAAAGAGAAACTTCATCCAGCTTCCATTTCACCTACAGGGAACCTTCATCAAGCTTCCATTTCACAAAAGTTGTTTTCGTCAATCCATTTAACTAAGTGTTAGACATAAAAAAAAACTCAGATGCTGGATTGACGAAAACAATGTTTGAGAAATGGAAGCTGTATGAAGGTTCTTTGTAGGTGAAATAGAAGCTGGATTGACGAAAACAAGGCTTGAGAAATGGAAGCTGGATTAAGGTTCTCTGGTTGAGAAATGGAAGTTGGGTGAAGCTTCTCTAGAGGTGAAATGGAAGCTGGATGAAGATTCTCTAGAGGTGAAATGGAAGCTGGATGAAGATTCTCTAGAGGTGAAATGGAAGCTGGATGAAGATTCTCTAGAGGTGAAATGGAAGCTGGATGAAGATTCTCTAGAGGTGAAATAGAAGCAGGATGAATGTATTGTATCGGGGTAACCGGAAACCGTAGAGGTAGGATGAAACCGGTTTGAGATTACCCCCGAAAATGACGACCACAGTTTGGTACATCGAGGGAATTGTTTCCCTCGTATCTTCACGAATTTGTTTTCCGTAACAGATTCAGTGGCCAAGAAATGTTTGGAGTTTTCTTACAGACAGTTTCAGACAATTATCCCATGTGATTTTCTGCTGAAATAATTAAACTACCTAAACTGAAGGATTACCATTATTTCAACCTAATTATGCAATTATTGTTGTTATTTTTTTTTTATTTTAAATTTTTACCCGAGGTATCTCAGATCCCTCGGGATTTCAAAAAATTATCCGGAGACATAAAAAATTGTATTCTGGAACTATACTATATTATTATTATTATTATTATTATTATTATTATTATTATTATTATTATTATTATTACCCATAGCGAAACTTATCAGTTGTTGGCAAACCATCAATCATAAGTACTCATTCATTTTATCTAGCCACCGACGAGAGCACTTTATATATTCCATCAAATTTCTCTTTTTTCCTTCCACTTTCAGAAAAAGTAACATCTGGTTTTCGTAATGTTTACCAAGGTAAGGTTGTTTACAAATTATTTTCATATTTTAAACTTTCCACCTATAAGAAATTTTTGGTCAAAAACCGACCTGTTATTAAGTGCCTTTTACTTTTTCACGCTAAACTCCTCATGTCGTAAATTGGCAAATATCTTGTAAACGAGGAATTATCATATGTACTAGAGACCTCGCTTACAATTGGTTGATTTATTGTCTATCTAGATATATCCAGTTTAGTTCACACATTGCTTTAATGACGGAGGGAAATTTAAACTAGTTTTACGTAAGTTATTATTCGCCTCTTCTTAGACAACGTTCGTAGCTTGCGCATGCGCAACAGCGCAGGTTACAGTTTAATAAGCAGACACGCTACTGGCCCACGGCAACCCGGCCACTGGATGCACTCGGCCAGGGCCAATTCCAAGCCCGATAAAGGAGGAGGGCAGTCTGCTAGGGTATTTCAATGGCAGACATTTACTCCAGGAATATGCTTAATGCATGCGTGCATATATTCATCATCATCATCATCATCATCATCATCATCATCATCATCATCATCATCATCATCATCATCATCATCATCATCGTCGTCGTCGTCGTCGTCATCGTCGTCGTTGTCACTATCATCATCGTCGTCGTTGTCGTCGTCGTCGTCCTCGTCGTCGTCGTCTTTATCCTCGCCATCGTCGTCGTTGCCATCATCATCATCACCATCGTCAACTAATCATCACCACCATCTGCATCTTCATCTCTTTCCTAGCATCAAGAATAAGATCAAGATCGTCATCATCGACGTCGTCTTCATCATCATCATCATCATCGTCGTCGTCGTCATCATCATATCCTTCTCATCCTCCTCCCCTCATCCTCCTTCTACTTCTCCTCCTTCTCCTTCTCCTTCTCGTCCTCGCCATTGTTCTCCCTCTCCGTCCCCATCATCCTCATCTTCTTCTTCTTATCCTCCTTCCTCCTTCCTTCCTCCTCCTCCTCCTCTTCTTCCTTCTCGCCCACGTTCTTCTTCCTATCCCTCTTCCTCCCCTCCCCTCCCCTCCCTCTCCTCCTCCTCCGCTTCCCGATCCTGCCCTTTCCCTCTCCTTCCCCCTGCCGTTTCCCTCTCCTCCTCCTCTTTTTCTTCTAATTCTTCTCCTGCTCCTTCTTGTACTCCGTCTTCCCATGTTTCTTCTCCTCTCCTTCGCCTTCTCCTCCTCCTTCTTCTTCTCTCCTCCTTCTCCTTCCCCTCCTTCTCCTTGTCCTTGTCCTTCTGCTTCTCCTTCTTCTCCTTCTCCTTCCCATACCTCCTCACCTTCTCCTTCTCCTCCTCCTTCTCCTCCTCCTTCTCTTCCTCCCTCTCCTCTTTCTCCTCCTCCTGCTTCTCCCTCATCTTCTCCTCCTTCTCCTTCTCCTTCTCCTCCTTCTCCTCCTTCTCCTTATTCTTCTCCTCCTTCTCCTTCCCCTTGTTCCCCTTGTTCTCCTCTTTCTTCTCCTCCTTCTCCTCCTCCTTCACCTCCTTCTCATCCTTCTCTTTATTCTTCTCCTCCTTCTTCTTCTCCTCCTCCTCCCTCTCCTCATTCTTCTCTTCCTTCTACTTTGCCTCCTTCTTTTTCCTCCTCCCTCTCCTGCTTCTCCTCCTCCTTCTCCTCCTACTCCTTGTTCTCCTCCTTGTTCTTTTTCTCCTCCTCCTTCTCCTTCTTTCTCTACTTCTTCTTCTTCTTCTCCTCCTTCTCCTCCTTCTTCTAGTTTTCATTATTGTTCTCCTCCTTCTTCTCTTCCTCCCTCTCCTCCTTCTCTCCCTCCTTCTCCTACTCCCTTTCCTCCTCCCTCTTCTCTTCCTTCCTCTCCTTCTTTTCCTCCTTCTTCTTGTTCTCTTCCTTCTTCACCTCCTCCTCCTCCTCCTCCTTCTCCTCCTCCTCCTTCTTTTTCTTCTTCTCCTCCTTCTCCTCCTTGTTTGTTCTCCTCCTTCTCCTCCTCCTTCTCCTCCTTCTACTTGCTCTCCTCTTTGTTCTCCTTCTCCTCCTCCTTCTCCTCCGTCTACTTCTCCTTGTTCACCTTCTTCTCCTTCTCCTTCTCCTCCTTTCTCTCCTTCTTCTTCTTCTCCTCCTTCTCCTCCTTCTTCTTGTTTTCATTCTTGTTCTCCTCCTTCTTCTCTTCCTCCCTCTCCTCCTTCTCCCCCTCCTTCTCCTACTCCCTTTCCTCCTTCTCCTCTTCCTTCTTCTCCTCCTTTTCCTCCTTCTTCTGGTTCTCCTCCTTCTTCACCTCCTCCTCCCTCTCCTCCTTCTCCTCCTCCTTCTTTTTCTTCTTCTCCTCCTTCTCCTCTTTCTCCACCTCGTGTGTTCTCCTCCTTCTCCTCTTTCTCCACCTCGTTTGTTCTCCTCCTTCTCCTGCTCCTTCTCCTCCTTTTCCTCCTCCTTTTCCTCCTCCTCTCCTCCTTCTTCTCCTCCTCCTCCTTCTCCTTGTTCTCCTCCTTGTTCTCCTACTCCTTCTCCTCCTCCTTCTCCTCCTCTTTCTCCTTGTTCTCCTCCTTGTTCTCCTTCTCCTCATTCTCCTCCGTCTCCTTCTTCTTGTTCTCCTTCTTCTTCTCCTCCTTCCTCTCCTTTCTCTCCATCTTCTTCTCCTTCTTCTTCTTGTTTTCCTTCTTGTTCTCCTCCTCCTCTTCCTCCCTCTCCGTTTTCTCCTCCTCCTTCTCTTACTCCCTTTCCCTCTTCTCCTCTTCTTTCTCCTCCCCTCCTCCTCCTCCTTTTCTCTTTCTTCTTCTCCTCCTCCTCCTTCTTCTCCTTCTCCTCTTTCTTCTCCTTCTCCTTCTCCTCCTCCTCTTTCTCCTCTTTGTCCTCCTCCTTCTTCTTCTTTTTCTTCCCCTCCTTCTACTCCTTCTTCTCCTTCTCCTCCCCTCCCCTACCCTCCCTCTCTCCATTCCCATCCCCTCCCTTCCCCTCTTTTTTCTCCCCTCCCCTCCCCTCCCCTCTTCTCCCCTCCCCTCCCCTCCCCTCCCCACCCCTCCTCTCCCCTCTTCTCCCCTCCCCTCCCCTCCCCTCCCCTCCCCTCCCCTCCCCTCCCCTCCCCTCCCCTCCCCTCCCCTCCCCTCCCCTCCCCTCCCCTCCCCTCTCCTCTCCTCCCCTCCCCTCCCCTCCCCTCCCCTCCCCTCCCCTCCTTGCCCTCCTCTTTCCCTTGCCGTTCCCTTTCCCTTCCCCTTCTGCATCTACATTTACATCTGTATCATCATCATCGTTATCGTCATCGTCATCATCACCATTATCATCATCACCACCATCATCATCATCATTATCATCATCATCATCAGCATCATCATCATCATCATCATCGACAGCAACAACATTATTTGCTTAGTGCCAGGGTCGTGGTGAAAACTTGTCGTCAAATACTTTTAATAGCCTATGATCAGGGCATATTACTCAAAAACTTACCATTTATACCAGAAGCTCTTCCAAAATAAAAGCAGTTATAGAATCCAATGAGATAGCACAAATAAAACCATGTCATTTCGCAAGTGTGCATCTCTTGCACTGGTGGCTATCTGACTAATGGTCATTTTGTTCCTTTGATAACCACACTGTGGTTTTACACTATAGGTTTCAGCCCCTCCTCCTGTTATTACGGTGTATGCTCGAGACATACAGGCATACAGACAGGCAGACGACAAACATGCAGGTGTATAGATACACAAACATAAGGAAGACGGAAAGACATTTAGACTGACAGATAGACAGACGTGCAGACTGTGAGATCAAAAGCCACAGGTGGGCAGGTCTCTTCATACTGATAGACGGGCAGATAGCCAGAAGCACTTACAAACATACATGCCCCCAGTCAAATGTACGAACATAAACACAGAGATACGTACAGTCGCAAAAGCGGGCTGTCGTCGATACAGAGCGAAAGGCATTTAGATGCACAGAGGCACAAACTGAGAGGCAGACATAATGACGCTCATAATATTATATAAGCTTACAGATCGTTTAGATCGGCTATAGGCTTCTTGGCTAACAGTAACAGTGGGTCAGCGTGTAATCGTAGTTGCACGCTATATGACGCTAATGACCTTTCAGCGACGCTTGGCCACCTGGCAACATGCTGAGAGATACTTCACAGAACTTCAAGAAGTCAGACCAGGAAACCGTCGCCGCATTCTAAGCAACTTGCTCCCCAGCAGGGCGGCTCTCGTAGGCACTTTGGAGAATGGCGATTGGAGATGCCTGCAGTGTATGGAGTCTCGCAACAATAGGCCTATGTAGGCTATTAATCCGATGTATGATACTAAATTCCACGTTTCCAATGCTGAAATCAACGTTTACGTTGCCCAGCATGCAGCATCACCACGCAAGAGATGAATTCTTTTAATGACACCACGCAATGCCTGTTATCTGTTTATAAGTAACATTACTTAAATATTATTTTCGTTCTAAATAGACTATCGTTTGCTACGGCATTCTGTTTTGCGCATCTGTGCCACTCGCCATATAACACCACAGGTCTTCCACTCAAAACTGAAAACAGTGCTTTTTCAAAAATCCGATCCTGATTCCTCCTTTTCTCTTCACAAGCCTCGTAATTTTACCGCTAAATATCATCGAACTTAGCCGTCCCGTCCCGTCTGTCTGCCTGCTGGACTCCCCGGATCTTGGCCCGATGCTTACAGGGCCGGATTAACAAATGTGGGGGCCCTGTTCAGTAAAATTGTGGGGGGCCCAACCTTACAGAAGGACGACAAAATGACACAAAACGTATTGTAGACCTATTCAACGAATCAACATTCGTCTATCTTTAATCCATTACTTCTTTTTTTACAAAATCAACATGTCTTTTAGTAAGCTTATTCCAGTCTAGTGTTCAAGTATACATCTTTTACAGCTTATAAGAATAACTATTTATTGAAATGATTAATGGTCAGAAATAGTTTCTAACTAGGGCATAATCAGTGCGCTGGTACAAGCAAACAGTGCAGAAGTGATTTTAATGCCTAAAATAAATTCTTGGCAGAGAAAATTTCTGGCAATCTTGCGGCAAGACAACGACCATGGCAGGGCAAAGGTGTTTTTACCAAAGCATTTACCCTGGTGTAGCACCGCCACTTATTACAAGCAAACATCTTTTTTCGTTCTCTCCCCTAGGCAGGTTCGAATGTTTGTCTAACATATTTTTTATATTTCCGCATTTTAGAAAATGGTTGACTCTGACTCAAGCTCCATCCTACCAATGTCAGCTTTTCACCCCGGCTACTGTCTCTCTGCATGGGCCGCTTTTCACTGCACTCAGCTAACCGTGTAGACTTCCAGTAGCGGCGCTAGGGGGTTGGGGGTTAAGCCCCCCCCTACAAGAGGCTCAGGCCCCCTAAAAAAAGGCCATCCGAATTTTTTACATTGAAATATCCACGATTTTTGGTCGACGACTAAAAAAAAAAGGTGGTCAGAAATTTTGGCGGCGATAATGGAAAAATTTTCATGAGATTTCGGTCGATGACTAAAAAAAGGTCGTCAAAAATTTTGGCGTCGAAAGTGAAAAATGTTTGCCGCGAGGCTCCAGCCCCCCCCCCCCCGAAACTGATATCCTGGCGCCGCCACTGGAGACTTCCTTGCCACTTTTCGCGTACTGTCACCATGCAGCGAAGAGCATTCTTGGTAGTGGATCTAGCTATCTGGAATGGCCTACTTGTGGGTATCCTCTCGGTTCCTCATAGCTCTGGAAGCTTTTTCATTCGTCTTCTTATTTCTTAAGGCTTTTTTTTACCAGGCTTGGGTTGGGAGCGCCTCTGACTACATTAGATGGGCGCTATATAAATTATGTGATTTATTGTTTGAATTCATAAAAACAGAATGTATACTGAGCCATCAGCCCAACGTGCACAGTGATAATAATTTATTTATTTCAAAAATTTATATAACGCCTTATCAAGGTAGGCTACTCAGAAGCGGCCCCGACCCAACCACGGCTAAATAAGACAGTTTTTAGGTTCTTAAGGAACAGAGTGGAGTTAGCCTACCACTGGAAATTAAGCGCAGTGTAACAACATTTCATAATGCGTTGCATGCACTTGAGTTCCGTTCTGATAATGTAAGTGTTTAAATAAACAATGAAATTTATAGCTATTACTAGCATTTCTGACCTATTTCAAGGTCAATCTGCCTGCTAATGAAAACTCCAATAAGGGCCCCCACACATGTGCAAAAGTTGTATAGCTATGCTGCCTATGTTCAAATCAGTAATTTTCTTGCTTTTGTTCAAGGATTTAAATTCATTTTTGCTATTGAAATATTATTAACAATGATTTAAAAATATTCCTATTTTATGTGTGGGGGCCCCCTAGAGTGTGGGGGCCCCTTTTCGGCCGAACATGTCGAACATGCCTTAATCCAGCCCTGGATGCTTATCGATTTTGGTTTGAATATTGCTTGCGAATAAGCTAGTTCCCGCGACATCGCTTCTGTGGGCGCTGTATAAGTTTCGAGATATCGATTACGATTACGATTAATTACTAAAACGATCTGCCGATACTTTTACAATCAAAAATTTTCTCATGGATCTTCTGGTAGTATATATAAGTCACAGAGTTTAATCTAACTTCCCGACCTTCTCTGGAAACTAAGGGTTCTGGAGAGAACCAACGAGCTTTTGGCGACTATCGACAAGGCACCTGGAGCCGAGAAGACAAGAGTTTGGACCCAAAATTAATGTCGTTGCAATCATCATCATCATCATCATCATCATCATCATCATCATCATCATCATCATCATTATCAACATCATCACTATCATAATCATCGTTATCGTCACCATCACCACATCTACCACCACCACCCCCCACTGCCACCGCCACCGCCACCACCATCACCACTACCACCACTAACAACAGCAACACCAACAACAACAACAACAACACCAACACAACCACCAGCATTATTATCGTCACCATCACCACATCTACCACAAACCACCATCACCACCACCGCTACCACCACCACCAACAACAGCAGCAACTGCAACAACACCATTATCGTCGTCATCATCATCATCATCATCATTATCATCATCATTATTGTTGTCACCATTTCCAGATCTACCACCACCACCACTACCACCACCACCATCGTCATAATCATCGTCGGCGTCGTCATCGTCGTCGCCATCATCATCATCGTCGCCGTCATCATCATCGTCATCCTCATCATTATCATCATCATCATTATCATCATCATCACCACCATTTTTACCACCATTTTTACCACCATTCCCCCCACAATCACCAATATCGACACGGCACGTAGCACCGAGCAAAGAGTACTTTGGGTCATTATCACCATATACACGGTGTCCCAATTGAACTGATAACCTTTTTCTTTTGGCGATATACTTGTCAATTCTAAATGAAACTCTGTAAAATTTCAGAAAATGTAAGAGGGATAAATTATCAATGTTTTCTGAAAATTTTATCCAATTCTACGAACAGAGTCCAAAGTTATGCACATTCAAATTTGGGCAAAGAAAAATTTAAGTTTCCAACATGTAAAAGATAGGAAATTGGGACACCGTGTATGTGTGCATGTATGTATATATATATATATATATATATGTACATGTAGCTTTGAGTCTATAGGCCCAGAGGGACTGGTACCCGGTGGAAGGCGGAGTATAGTGGAGTTGGGTGGGGTGGTGTTAGGGAGCGGGCGGTTGATACAGGTTCGGGTGGCCCAAAATCGAAATTTACCGGGCAATGCCGAGTAACCCATTGAGGTGGAGGCATGGAGGGGCGGCCGGTTAGGGGTCGTTGGGTGAGTGGGATGGGTATAATCAGTGGGAATAGGAGTGGGATGGGGCGAAGTGAGCGTGGGGAAGTAGGGGATTGGCCGGGAGCGAGGCGTATCTTAAATTTCCCAAGCAACTCTGGGTACACCAGCTAGTATACTATAATATTAATGATAACATTAAAATCATATAATAGTAAATAATATCAGGGTGTATAAGAAGAGTTCATGCAATAAAGTAATGTAAACAACAACTAAAACTATTATCATTTTGTCCAATTTTTGAGAAATTTCTTTTCTGGGAGGACTTCCTACTGATGCCTAGAAAAACACTGTATAGATGTCGTTTTCAATAATCAACGTGTAGATGGCTCATGTTTAACACAAAAACCTATGGATATTAATCATACATGAAAGAGCCCTTGGTCTAACTAATGTAGCTAACTACATCAGCTGTCAATGCCGCTGCTGAATGGCTAAGGGTATTGCAATTAATTTAATTAAATTCTACTTCCAATAAAAGGTTTAAAATTTACGTGTAGCCCTTGTTGCTATTATAATTTTTTAATCATATCAAATTTATTGGAATCGATTATATGCAAAATACATTTACAATCCACATTTTGGTAGAACAAGTTTTATGCATAGCAAATGATAGCTTTTACCAGACAAAATCAGGCAGGCTTGAGAATATTGTAACAGCATGGATAATGTGGACCGAATCACGAGGAGAAGAAGCAGAGCCGTTTTTAAGGTCCTGGGAACATCGGTGCAAGATCTACCACAGAGGCACGTGCCGGCTGAGCAACCGTTTTTGTCCAAAGCATTTTTCCTCGTGCATCATGGCTATGTAGCCTACCTATTACCTTATAATTAAGTGCCTAAAAGAAGTCATAGAACCCGTTAACACAGGGCTGTAATCAAGGGTATACGCGGGTGTACGGCGTGTACATATACCTCCGTAGAGAAACGGCATCGTATACTCACCTCCCGAAAGCCAGGGTATACGCAGGTAAAACCAGGGTACACGGGTATAAGGGAATGAAATTCGAAGCGAAAGACTAAAAAAGGTCATCAGGTTTTTTCGGACGCGAAAATGGGGAATTTTGGGGAGCGGATGAATACACACCAGATTTTTTCCGACGGGAAAAATGAGAAAATGTTTGGGCAAGAGGTCATAAGAAATTTCGCACCCAAAAAGTCCAGTTTTCTCTCGGTCAGCGTGCATTCACCTCCAAATTTGCCAGTACAACCATGGTTAACACTTTATTTTCTCAAAAAGATTTGACCAATCTCAAAAGCGCAAATGATAGATCGCTGCATCCTGCAGCAAATATTTAGATGTCATAGGCAAAATAAATCAGCTAGCCTAAGCCAAAACAACAGTCTGTTTCAAGACCTATCTCTCAGGCACGCAGTCTGGTTAACTCTGAGTCTCTGCAGATAAAACAGTCCAAATCCCGCGTCTCGGTTTTTTCACATGAAAGCGTTAACAACTTGGTCCAGTTGCAAGTCATTTGTAAGATTGTTCTCAATTGACAAGAATGCCAAGTCGGAAGATCTATTAATTGGTTGCCATTGTACTGCGCAAATGAGTTTTCAAACGACGCAGGACACTAAAAGACCGTTCAGCGAAGGAGATTCCGACTGGTTGAGTTACGTCACATTCAGTCAAAATTACGTATGAAAAACGTGGGCTATCAGTATCAACATATTGTATGCTACTAATACTCTGGGCTTCAACGTATAAACCCTGTCTTAGATCTACAACTTACAAGATTAGTCATTGTACAAAAACGTGTCAGTTAGCAAGCACACAGCGTCAGTGAATTTAGTTAAATTAATTTTTCTTACACTTAGCCTACTGATTTTACAAAAGTGTTTAGGCCTAAGTAAGACTGAGACTCGCATAAGACATTTAACCAATAGGCAGCAACAAAACTCGGCTCAGAGCAGTCGGTGCGCCGCACCGATTGCACCTATGTTAAAAACGGCCCTGAGAAGAAGCTCAAAGGCTTATCTAGTCATCCTCACTATAGTAAGACTGAGTGGAGAAGCAACGGGAAACAAGAATCGACACCGTGGCTTACGCTAAGTCGTAAACTCGTAATCATGGCTTACATGCGGTTAGCAGGTTTTATGTAAATGTTTTTTGTAGGCTAGCTTGGAGCAGTTCAGAGAGTTTAGGCAACGGATGCCTAATTGAAAGAGTTCCAGACCCCATCGCAATGTAAACTATTCTTGTATACATAAATCATGTTCATACTACACAGAGTCCAATATTTGTTTATCCAAAAACACGCGCTGTGTGGAACAGACGAGTTGCCATGTAAAACTTTGCGTAATTTTAAGCCTAAATACACTATTTACTTTAGAAATATATGCTGAATCCATTGCTTCATTGCAGGATATGATATCTCAAACCAAACTCAAAATCCTGGGTGGTGGAACTTGCAGCCACCACCCCTCTTGGTAGCTCATATCACAAAAAGCTTGGTAGCCTGAGGGCTAAGGTTTTTTTAAAGACCAGATGATTCTGTCAAGTAGTGGGAGCCTTAATTATTCTAACAGCTTTTTTCTTGAGTATAGGCCTACATAATATATGTATAAGTTGGAGCAATGTTTTATAACCTCCGACCCAATTATGATTTCATGGTGGAAGTAGAGTAGAATAGAAGCGTTGTAAAGTGCTTTAAGTGTAGGCTACGGAGAAGGATACTATTTTAAGCCTTTTCATAATTCCTATTGATTTAGCAACCCTATTTTTGACTATTGTGAGGATGGCTGTTATTGAGATGGTCATTTAAGATTATGCCCGAATACTTAATCTTAATATGAAATACACGTCTAATGGGGACATTATTAGGAGCAATAGGCCCTAGTTTTATCTGGGTCCTCAATGAGATGGAGAATATAATGTAGTTAGACTTTTTAATGCTGAAGGGTTGTGAGCTACCATTAAAGCAGGAATCAGAACAAGTAAAAACTGTGTGAAGGTTCAGAGAAGAGCAAGTGCATATCTGAATATAAGTTATAACACGAGATACGCAAAATAGATAAGATTAAATTATGCTATATAAATTCTCGAAATGAATGAATATCTGGGTCAATATTCCTGTCCGGGCCAATATAAATATCATTGATATAGGTGTAGGATAAAGGGATAGATATCGGAATGTTTATGGTTGAGTGGTTAGTAGGGTGTCCCAACAAATATTTTTCTAGAAACTTGAAATGCAGTCCCCCTAAAAAGTTTCCATATGGTCCCATAATAACACCTGTAAAGTTTTATGACACTAAAAAAATATTTAGGGGTGGCTCAAGCCGCCCAAATTTAACCCATATTGGCATAATTTGCGCCTGATGTGTCCAACTTCTAAATGCCTTTATATCCCAATCGTTGATCCTATTATAACAAATTTACTACCCTTGGAAAGCTCGTGAATGGTAGAATTAACAGGTATTTAACTTTATTGGATACAATGGATATTTTGGGCATAGTCTTATGCTCAAAAAATGCAAAATCGAGAAAAATTTGAGATTTTTGAACTTTGGACACAATATCAGTGCACACACAACTAATCATTGGGAGTAGTCATTACAAACTCTTGATAATGTAACAAGTCGTGGTTTTAGCTCCTCCATACCTTCATCTGCTTCATAGTAAGAAATTCTGAGGGGGCTGTGAGGTTCAACCCCTATTTGTCCTAGGACCACACAGTAAAGTTTTAATTGCACACCCCATGCAGCTACACAACAAATCAACGTCTGGACCGTTATTTTTTTACTATTCTCATACTGATCTGCTGATTCTACATCACTGCACTCAAATTGTTCTTCAGTTCTACGTTCTACATTTACACATGTCAACAAGATTGTCACAATTGTGGTTAGAAAACATGTGCCTGTGTTTTTCGACAACCTGTACGAGAAATTGTCTCCGATCTACGTTCTTCGTTATCGTTGAGCTGAAATTCTGTATCAAAGCTGCGTCATGTTTGTTCAGCACAGTCATTTACACAGACCAACGTTATGAAAAATCACACGTGGTCTTATACGATTGGCTATCTCGCCACTCTTTCACCGAAAGATCGAGAAAACTATATTTGAACGCAGCATGGTTTGGGAAAAACTTTTAGGAAGAGATAACCCCGTTATTCCACATTAATGAGAACTCACTGAAAGAACAGAGAGAATTGCTATCTCTTATATCTTAGGTGCTGGTATAC